>JARACY010003677.1:0-31476 GCA_029255725.1 Scrobipalpa atriplicella | reverse complement strand
CAAAATAAGCTATGGGCCCAAATCAAATAATGACAAAATCAAAGATTTTCAAAGTTTTCGCTTAGCTTTGTTTAGCAGTGGGTGTGCAACAAATGATAGATATTGATAAAGGCGTTATATTTCTCACAAATGTGGAGTTACATCACCCGTAAAAATTACAAGCCGAAATTCCGTGTGCGCCGAATCACTTAACTTATCCTGCCACGGCCTATGACATATTCATTCTTCAACATAGATTCCATGGAATACTTATTATTGAATCACGCCAACCAATCCCCACGCAAATACAACAAGACACACACCCACAATGACAAACTACACTAAAATTTGTGCGTATCGACCTAATGTTACATTACAATATCCAATACAATTTTTTCATACAACACTAAGGGAACTTCACATACACATAAAACTTACATTTATGTAAATATATTATTATATTTTTATCGATAAACTTATTGCTGTCTCTGTTACACAGATTAAAAAGAAGAGCTCGATAGATCTCACTTACATTAGGTACTTAATTGTACTTTAAGGTCAAATTTTACTGGGAACAGAGTTTAGAATAGATACATCAATCTATTTGAATATTTTTATTATTAAATAATATCGTTACTTTATTTATTCCCCTTAATTTATGGCCTTAAATGGTACATAAAGCATTTATTACCTAACAGCCTATATCTATTCGATTCCTTTGTAAAAAAAGGCCTTAGACGCAAACTGCAATTTTAATATTCAATGACCCCTTTCTTCTTCTTAACCTATATGTTCTTCTTCTTTTGTAACTTTATATTCATCTTCAAAGAATTAGGAACAAAGCTTCCTATTTCTTTTACTACCTCTTTTAAATTTGGAGAACCCCTATCCCGTTAATGTATAGATAGAGACTTTAGGCCTATACTATTTATGATAAGATTTAACTCATAATAATACAGAATAAAATAATCTGTACTTAATCTTAAAACACTTTTCTATGACAAAATGATATTTAATTCTATTTATGGTTTTATAATTATTTCAATAATATTTTGTAGAACTTGTCTTTACATTCTAATACTTCAAATTGTCGATATAAATTATTTTTATATTTTACTAGTTGCAAGTTTTTTCTGCGTAATATAGTACTTGTAACATTCTGTAAATGTAATACTATAACACTATATCTAATGAATTAGAAGCTATTTGTTTTCCCTTTGAAACTAAGAGTGTTCTTTGGTGTTAACTATAGTTGTAGTATAAAGTCGATCACATACAATCCACCGAAATCAGTGCCCTAACCTCTAAAGTTAGCAATAATATTGTTATAAAAGCTAAGTAAGATGTGTATAATGTTGGTTTTTTAGATATTTTAGTGGTTGTTATAATTTATGTGTTATTTGTAAAGTCGCTACTATAGGTGCCCTCTAGATTATAGTAAAGACAACAGTAAGGTCCCTATCAAGTCTGGTTTATATAACTACCATTATAAATTAATAACTACATGGAAAAGAAAGTGCTATTATAAGGCAAAATATACAGCGTTCATAAATCGAGTAACTTAATACTAAAGTAATAATTTGCCCTTCGATTAATTTGAATACAAGCAAATATTGAGGTGTACCTATAAACATTTCTTTACAAAAGCTTAATGTACTAATAATACCTACCACATAAAGTCATATAAAAATGTACCAAGGATAGAGATAATAAGTCTTCTTGTTACATTTTTTTAATGATGGAACGAATGTATAATGTATGTGTCCAAAGAGATGAACATTAAAAAAATATTAATAATAGTTGTATAAACCTGACTTTCATCACACTTTAGCAGAAGTCTTCCGCAAGAGGAACCCAAGAAAGCAATAAGTTAAATATAGTGCAAAGTTGGTTTAGTCATTTAACGTTTATAATTTAGATTTTAAATGTTTAGCATAACGCGTAATGTGGTAGTAAAATATAACAGTTGATTGTGGTAAGCGTTAGATAAAAATTCTGGACCAATCGTGGAATTGAATATGAAATAACTAAGACAATAGAGTACCTAACTTACGTAATTTTAGCTAAATATAAATAGTATTCCTTGGTATACTGGTAAATAACTCAGATAAAATAACCCTTTAATAACCATAAATATAAAGAAAACATAATTGTGTTTTAAACATAAAAGTACACTACGATGTTTGGAAAACTTATATCAACATTAAATTCTTATATTTTATTTACGAAGAATGTCAAAATAGCTACAAAAAATTTCGAAATTCGCCCACTGCTACATTTTCACAATTGGAAGGTGGATTCTTTAAGGATTTTATGACACCAGCGAAAAAGATGGGGTGGGAATCACGTATGCAGAAAAACCAAAAAATATTATAATATTGCAACATACTAACCACAGAGCCACTAAAATTTTGTTTTGTAAACATTACTTATATTTATAAAACGTGTTTTAAATACAAAGTAGATATTTGGCGACCAATAAAAATGCTTAGCCGATGGTTCTGAATTTTGTTCTACCGCTTATTAGAATCAGCTGACTTCATACATTTTGTGTATAGAGGGACCTTGTAGAATTCCAGAGAAATGCCATTGCTCTTTCGGTAGCCAAAGTAGAAAGTTACCTGTACAATTGGTCTGGTTTGTAAAATTATATATTATAATGGATCGAGATTCGAGGTGTAAGAAAAAAATATACCAAATGATTGGGCGTAAGAAAAGGTCGTCTAGTTACTTTTTGTTATAAAACATTTTTGCTCTCACTATATCTTTTGGGGCTGGGAATAGAAGGATAATAAATAAAGTAACGATATTATTTAATAATAAAAATATTCAAATAGATTGATGTATCTATTCTAAACTCTGTTCCCAGTAAAATTTGACCTTAAAGTACAATTAAGTACCTAATGTAAGTGAGATCTATCGAGCTCTTCTTTTTAATCTGTGTAACAGAGACAGCAATAAGTTTATCGATAAAAATATAATAATATATTTACATAAATGTAAGTTTTATGTGTATGTGAAGTTCCCTTAGTGTTGTATGAAAAAATTGTATTGGATATTGTAATGTAACATTAGGTCGATACGCACAAATTTTAGTGTAGTTTGTCATTGTGGGTGTGTGTTTGTGTATTTGGTGGGGATTGGTTGGCGTGATTCAATAATAAGTATTCCATGGAATCTATGTTGAAGAATGAATATGTCATAGGCCGTGGCAGGATAAGTTAAGTGATTCGGCGCACACGGAATTTCGGCTTGTAATTTTTACGGGTGATGTAACTCCACATTTGTGAGAAATATAACGCCTTTATCATATCTATCATTTGTTGCACACCCACTGCTAAACAAAGCTAAGCGAAAACTTTGAAAATCTTTGATTTTGTCATTATTTGATTTGGGCCCATAGCTTATTTTGAAACCAATGCCAACCAATCCGCTCCTGGTTACGTATTAGCTGGGCGAGTCTCAACTAGCAGATTGATATAATTCTTTTCGTAAATCGAGATTTTAGTATGTTCTCTTTCTCAGGCGAAGTTTCTATAATAAAAAAAAGTAAAATCTGATTGTAAAGCATCTTATTTGGCGCTGAGGCTTCGGCATTCGCGCAAATTTTTCAGTAATATGTTTGAAACTTTGAAAAATGTGACTTTTCAAATTGCTTATTTTGTAACCGTCAAAGCAATCTGCGTAAATGTGGACCAACCCAGTACAATAAGCGTGGTGTCAAACTAGAGATATACATCAAATATGGAGGTGTTACAAAAACACACAAAGACTCGACGATTTTTCACTTTTGGCCTGGAGTAGAGTGAGAGCAAAAATGTTTTATAACAAAAAGTAACTAGACGACCTTTTCTTACGCCCAATCATTTGGTATATTTTTTTCTTACAAGAGACTGCTTCCCGCAAACTGATAGAGATTGCTCAACGAAACTGAACAACTTCCACCAAGAAATTCTTCCAGGAAATGAAAAAAGAAATGCCTCTCCATACAAATTGTCTGATCGAGTTGGTCATTTTGTATGGGAAAGTAAAATCTCTTGAATAAAAAACTTGGTGGAAGTTGTTCAGTTTCCTTAACTGAGCAACCCCTATCAGTTTGTGGGAAGGGGTGTCCCTTACACCCCGTATTTTTATTGAAAGCGGCTTGTTTTTTAAAGCTTTTATTTCTAATCAGAAGAATGATTTTTGAAGTTTTTGTGACACCTGCATGCTATAAGTTAAGCAAGCGAGCTTCGCGCGGCCCGCGTGTGACGTCGGGCCTTGCCATCCCTCACGGGACTCTTTCGTGTACCTTGATATTTAACTAACTAAATATACTTTTAATTTATACTCTTTCTGAGACTATACTTCTGGTTTAAAATGAACAGAGCTACGATTCGGTTCTTATGTTCATTTCGCCATAGCGTTTTTTTATATTGCTCACGATTTTGGGCGATTATTTTATTTGTCTCATGACACGACTCTTGAATGTGTTCAAAGCTAATTGCGCCTAAACTATGCTTAGTCGTAGTTTTGTTTATATTAAACTAAATAAGGTAAGCATTCAGTTATAGCCACAAATGATAGCAAACTGTAATTTGAAACGTTTTTAAATAGCAAAAATAGCTCCTTTTCACTGAAGTGGAGAAGGAAGAGACAGACAGATTGTAATGTACATAAGTACATAACTGTTCTGTATTTTTGTGTGAAAATTTGCTGGATATCACTGAAAGTTTACCTCAAATTTACTAGACTTAAGAGATACTATTTCTATCGTTTCTAAGTATTGAATGTGTCTATACATTTTGCGTTGAATAGAGTTAGCGAGATTTGCAGTAGTTAAGAAATATATATTGGCGATAGGTTCCAGTTCTAGTCATTATATATTGTTTTTTATAGATATTATTATAGGTGTTCGTATTTGCCTCGTTGCTGTAGTGGTTTGAATAGTAAGCTTGAAAATGTACTAGCCCGAAGCGAAGCAGTTTTCTTTGGTCCATTGCACTGAACTACTATTATACTAGCGTTTATAGAACAGCTATTACAAACTTAAGGAAGTGCGCGGGAATTGAATATGGCGTCTGCAAAATATTACGTCCGTATTTAATTTTAAAGCGTATGATAAGTGCTGAGGTAATAAATAATGAAAACTTATTACATTTGTATTAATACCTATACACAGTGCGGCATATTTCTCACTTTATCTATTTTTATATGAAATCAAAATAGCTTTTAATCTTGAGAGCAGATTTATTAAAACTCAAGCCACTGGTCTGAAAATAAGAAGACCTAGAAATACGACCTAAGACCTAGAAATACGACCTAATATCTATTAAGGTTTGTCGTATAATTTTATAGGATGCCTTTTTAAATCGGTCACTTCTAAAATGTCACCTTACATATAAAGGTCGTGTCATTGATTGTTTTCGTGATCAAAGATCTTGGGAAGGTCGTTGAGATTCATTGACATTGACCCTCGGAATCCCGCTAAGCCTTTTTGTTACACCCTGCGATATAAAAGGGGCCCATTTAATTACACTGAAGGGTAAATAGTGTGGTCTAAAAGGGTAAAAACGAAAAGAGTAACCGCTGTCGTTTATTTGAAAAATCACATAAAAAGATCGTTATTTAATAACGAATTACCAGTTATTTTATAACACACAATTACATACATACAGCCACTCTTGTATCCCTTACTGGGTAGTTAGGGCATCAATGGCTTGCTAAAATCCGATTTCGGTACGTCTGAATTAAGAACTATTCTTCTGCTGGTACGTTCTATGATTTATGTTTCATCTCTCCCAGTCAAGCATGGAAGTTAATCAGTTTCCATAATTATATTTTATTCGTTAATTTGTAGTCGGGTATCAACACGCAAGTTACAATATAGTCAAAATAATAATTTCTTCAAGTTGGTTAACCATTTCCCAAAATGTAAAATTTGGAGAAATTGTGAATCGTAAAATGTGAATCCGGTGTGATTAACTTTTAAAAGGTAGAAACTAGGTTCTTATTTTTCTGAAAGAAAACATCTATTTATAAAAAGAAAATAGTTTAATTATATCATGAAATTGGTAAGTAGTTAAAAAAATATAGTTTGAATTGAACCGATCAAGCTTCGGAACACTAGTCAAACCTCCACAGCAACGTTATAATTGTACGTAGAATAGCGTTATTTGGAACCAATCCTCGTTGTTAGCTAGAATCAGTTGGATGAGTTTACTAGTAGTGTAACTGCATATACAACGTGTAACATAAAGTGTATATGCATCGTGAAATGTGTGAATGTACCCATGAAACTGAACAACTTTCCCCAAGGAACATAGGTCGAAATACGAAAAAAAAAGATTTGACCTCCTAAGTGCGCTATCAGCTGATGCATTTTGTTAGGAAGGTCATTTTTTTTCGTTTTTCGTACTATGTTCCTTAGGGAAAGTTGTTCAGTTTCATGTGTAGATTCACACCTTTCACGATGCATATACCCTTTCTATTACACGTTGTACAATACACGTAGGTTTGAATGTGTGTTTCCATAGCGTGGCCTAATAATAATCTGCCACATTTTTTATTCATGTTTATAAAACTGTAATTTTGACCGTGAAAAATGAAACGATCAAAACGTGTCTAAATTCAATAAAAAACGCACAAAATAATAAAAATTCTGGGGTATTATATATTACTTATAATGTATCTTCGCCCTTTCTAAAAGGCGTTATATCAAAAGAACATATTACAAAAGTGCCACTCTATTTTTATAAAGTACAGAAATATTTTCATGCTTAACAATGTCTGTCAATTTTGTTTTGGATGTGTCTGGTCTGGCTATAAATAACATACCTATATGGCGGGGTAGTGTGACTTGCGCTCCTGAAGAAGTCTCTCGTATAGGGTCGAAACGTTGAGGGAAAACCTCCGTTAAACATACAAGTGAGTAGTCATGTGTTTAATCAATACGTTTTAAAGTTTATTTTTAATTTCAAAATGTCCATAATGTGGACTTTATGACCAAAATACCGTACTACCAACATCGGACATAATGAAGTAATAAATTAACATCGGCAAAACCAATACAAATGAACGCGATGTTTTAAGTTTCGCACCGCATCGTTTGTCTGTTTCGTTTCTGTTTGTCCAACGTATATGTGTTCGTTATTCATTATTAGTTTCATACATACATACATACAATCACGCCTTTATCCCTAATGGGGTGTACTTAGGTCGTTCCGCCACGTCTGACAAATTTTGAGGGTTATTCCAGATGGATCTGTATATTGCTACAGTGACAGGTTGTCAGCCCATCGCCTAAATTACAATACTGAAACCCTCGAATGCCTTAGCTGACTTTTACAGCATGCCCGCGAGGATACGCAGCTGGCACATTCTATGCTTTTTTCTGACTCCCAGTCCTGCATGGAAGGAAATAATCATTTTCATCTATAAATAAACAGGGCATAAATACATTACTATTTAGGTACTATTGCTTCATTTTTGAAACCCTATAAAGTAGGTCAATAGACCATGGTCTGTGCCATGTTCCAACGTTTTGACAGATCAGGCTATGTCTATCTTGTTCTTTGACGTGGGTTTGTTTAATTTCACGAGATACTAATTTAAGAGCGTTTCTTTATTTGCGTGATTTTTAAACCTGATTGTCATTGCATTAGGCAATATTGCCACTGCAACTGGGTCTTTTAAAAGTTTTAAAGTTGTGTCTGGAGATAACCTTACAACTTTTAAAAGATCATACTATTAATATGTATTGTTCAAAGTATTTTCAATATTTATAGCCAGTGATTTCAGTTTAGTTCTGCATAAAAGATTAATAAAACTACGTTAAATTTAAATGCCATAATGAAGCAATATGCTTTTGATATAAAATATTAGTATTACAATAGAGACTTACTAAAATATATTTACCTAAAATTAAGTTATTCATACGCCATTTTCCAAAATAGCATTTAATCGATTAACGTTTGTTTTTTAGTTTTCTTGATGCGTTCAGAAAGTAACTACGTTTTTGTTTACGCAAATTAATTTAATAATGTTAATTTAAACTTATTTTTGTGTTGAAAATCGAGCTGTATCTAAAATTTTAACGTTTAACCGGTAATATTTTCCATAAACTAGAAAGTGTAAAAGTTAATTACTCATAGTAAGTGATTTGAACAATAAATAAATGAATACCTACGTATTTCAAGATTTTTAAATGTAAAAAATGTTTATTGTTGTAATTTTTCTTTAAGATCGGAATATTTATTAAAAATATGTACCTATTTTGTTAAGAACGATAATTTATAATTATAACACCAAATAGTACCTTTGCAGATTTTGTAATATATTATTTTATTATATTATGTGTAAGCAGTGTGTAGAGGTTTTGTTGAATAAATGTCATGTTTCGGACTATGTTGTTTAAATTGAAAACCCAAATATCATTTTACAAAATGCAATATATTCAGAATCTTGCGTGTGGCGTTTACAGCGTATTTATCATAATTCGATAATATTTTACGTATTTTTCACGTTCAGCAAAGAATAATAAATATCACACCATTTTGAATAAACAACGAACACATAAATAAATCGGGAATGTGTTCTACAGGTTATCTGTTAAGGGCTTTGAAAATATTGTTATTGCCAAATATCTCAATTTTAAGAAGGTATTCTAATGATATGAGGCCATTATTTTCTATTTTCGTAAGACTGGAAAAGACAAGCAGACAAATATCGTTAGATTCGGTGTGATCTGGCCAAAAAGTATTTTCGGTAATGAAGTAGGTAATGAACGATGAAAGTTCTTCATGTAATGCTAACAAACAAATCACAAAATGGACCTTAAACCGTAAGGGATAAAGGCGAAATTATGTTTGTTGTCGAGGGTATGGACTAGGGTAAACAGTAGTGTAGGTAGAGAAGTAGTGGTCGGGTCAGCGTGTCAATAGTTCTAACGGCAGTAGCGATTGCGTTCACTTCACACGTCATAAAGTTGCGTTTAACGATGTCTGCAACAGCTGTACTTTGGACGCGTGTGTGTTGTACGTATACATCAAATGTACAGCCCAATGCATGAGTATTTTAAAAATTGGAGTGAACACGAAAAATTCCCCACCTTAACACTGGTGTGAAGGCTGTTTTTTACCAACAAAATATTTCCTATCGCGAGTAGAATCAGTATAAAAGATTGCCACTTCTAAAGCCACTCTTTAAATTAGCTATTAATCTTGAAGAAAGAGATGTTATCAATCAGACTGCGGCAGATAACTTCTGTCCCGCTATCTTGATCAATAGTTGGATCGAACGACGTCAGACCTCAGAGACCGGAATTCAACTCTAAGGCCCGTATTTATAATCAGCTCTCAAGAGTGACAGCGAGTTTGAGTTCGTATCAGAAATGTCATTCCAGTACAAAATTACCTGTCAAATCCGCACTCAATATTGCTCTCAATCTTGAGATCGCTTTATGAATACGAGCCTTAAACTGCTTTCCGATTTACTAACACTGTTTCTGTTCTCGGTTTTATAAAAATTTCGTCATCATTGGTGAGAGAATACTGCATTTATAAAAATGTGCAATATGTCTCTCATGAATTTAATTTTGCACCACAATTAGATTGTTATTTTGAACGGGATTATTACTGCGATTATATTTATTGTTATGTTATATATAAAATAGCAAATATCGAGGTAACAATAAATATAATCGCGGTAATAATCCCTTTCAAAATAACAATCTAATTGTGGTGAACAAACGCGAAAATCGAAAATTTAATTTTGTACATTTCATTGCAATAATAAAGCTATTGCTATTGCAATGTCACAATCAGTCATCCAGCATTTTAATCTTCATAGTATAATACATTTTAAAGCCTTTCTTTTGGTTTAGAGTACATAGAGTGTACCTACCTACACCGAGAATTCCCTAAATACTACTTTAGATAGGTGATGTACACAATCGAATTGATAACAGAACAAATAGTATTGCTTTTCAAGAGAAAAAAAAATCTTTGCGAGCACCATTCGGATGAGCAGTAAACGCGTTAATAGTTGACGTGGATGGAAGCCGCCGTCAGACCGCGACTCCGCAATTTAATGGAGTCCAGTAATGTTACAACCACTCGGGCCACTCGTAAAATGTACAGATTTCGGCTTTATGCCTGTACGTCATTCGAAAATTGTACGCAGGAGAGATTTGACGAGATACACTGTACATTGATGTTTTGACAAATTTTGCAAATATATTATTTTTAATATTTACTGATTGTTTAAAATGTTAAATGAAACTACGTAATGAAACTACTACTGCTGAAATATAGTAGGAACATCTTGAATTAATCAAATCACCTCTGAGACGTAGCATCTAGCTACGAACGGCGTAGCTAGTGTCTACGTCGTAGCGTCGTAGTACTTTAGTAATATAAAATTAAAATAAAACAGGAAAAAGACTAGGGCACAAGTTATTTACTAAAATAAAACATTTTTGTTGGACCGAGGCTTTCGACGTTTCGACCACACGAGGTGCGGGTGCGACATTTTCCTGCTCCTGATGAAGACCATCGTATATGGTCGAAACGTCGAGGTCTAAGCCTCCGTTCAACAAAAAACAAGGCAGACGTTCAGTTTTTTTTATTTTTAAAAAAAAATATGCTTGAATCTGTTAAAATAGTGGGAGCAGCCATCAATGTATTGTATAAAAAGTATAAATCAAGGTTTTGGGATTACAGCAGCCAGTAAGCCTCCGTAAGATACGTAACGAATTACGGAACGCACTGGCGTGTGAGACGTAAAATGATAAACTGAGTTATAGCCACATCTCGAGTAATACGTTATTGGAGAAATATGTAGCTTTTATATGTTTAATGACTGTGAACATGTTGTTTAATGTTATGACTTCGAAAATGATATTTTTGGGTAAAAATGTACTTATGTATCTATAATAATGCTACCCTTTTTCTAGCTGGGTGAAACTTATATGTTTGAGGTCTATTAGGCTGTTTAAAAACCACCGCTTTAGGCGTGAAATAGTAACAGACAGACAGACAGGCAGAGAGACTTTCGCATTTATAATATTAGTAAGGATAAGCCAATACTCAAAATAGCATTGAGTATAATCCCAAGCCCCCGCAGCGAGGACACGACTTATCCAGAAACTGGTTACTACAAGGCGCTCCGCAAACTAACTTAGCTTCATCAGTTTAATAGAGATACAATACAGCTTTCTGTACAGTGTGATTGTCTTTTGACTGAAACTGAAGGCCGTGATGTGATTGATCACTTTTTATAGTTTCGAATTTTTTACTAGTTCCCCACGTTAAATTAACAAAATAGCATAGAATAGACTAATCCCAAGCCCCTGCAGCAAGGACACGTCTTATCCAGAAACTGTACTACAAGGCACTCCGCAAACTAACTTAGCTTCACAGTTTAATACAATACAGCTCTCTATACAGACAGCGTGATTGCCTTCTGACTGAAACTGAAGGCCACGTAATGAAAAATTTTACAGTTTCGAATTTTAAAGTGGTTCCCCACTTCTCTCGTATTTTTTATGTTCATTGGGTTGTTCAGTTTGATGGGTAGGTTTCTAAAACGCAACTCTGGTCTGATGCGATTACCCATTTTGCTTGGCCTCTGTTTGCATACAATTTGTGTGTGACTAGAGGTCCAGGAACTCTGGTCTTACGCGAGTCGGCCATTTTACTTGGCCTCTTGATTGGCCTCTGTTTGCATACAATTTGTGTGTGACCAGTGGTCAGGAACTCTGGTCTGACGCGAGTCGGCCATTTTACTTGGCCTCTTGATTGGCCTCTGTTTGCATACAATTTGTGTGTGAATTTGTGTCGATGTCGCTAAAGAAGTTCTTACTTCAAAAATTGCCTCGCCAACTATATCGTATACCCGTCAAGAGAAGCTGCTGATATATTCAGAGTTTTTTTATCACGACTAGTATAGTGTATCAGTTACACCCTGTTATTATTTTGTATTTCCTATTATGGATTTTCATGAAATTTGGTATACTTGTGCAGTAACCTGCATGCTTCTACGAAATTTCATGAAAATCCATAAATTATTTTAAGAGAAAACTTCATCCGTTTCGAACGACCCTAGGTGTGTCCCTTTCTCCTAGTCATACTGTACATTTACACACACGTTTAGGACTAAACTGCAATCATGAACTAAAACATTTCTATCTTATTTACCTACTTCAAACTAAAGACAGTACCGATCCGACTTAAACCTTTGTCAGTCTAAATGCCACTCGCAAAACTTTAAATGATAGTTACCAACTTATTACAACAGTTCATTTCGTCGACTGCTACAGACAGCCGTCAATTAAGGGTTCATTCACTATTGTCTTGTCTTAAATATAGAGTCCTTGAGAAATAGAGACATAAACAACTTCTCCTTAACATGGTCACACAATACATGGTATCAATTCTAATATGAATAACGTAGGTTTACCTAATAGAAAACCAGTTGAGAAAATCTGTCTTGTCAAATTACATAAAGGAACAGAGCGTCTTATTACTTTTTTGATTTCTGCTGTCGATTTTTTATCGTCGTATTTTAATTTAAGCCTGTTTCTTTAATTTCTCATTGTTAATTGTTCTTATAGTCTACTGTAAGTGAACAATTTTTCATAAGGGTGTGATTATTTTTAGGAGTAGGTGTTGATATTTTTTACATATTTTTATTATATTTTTTTATTTTTACATCTTATTATTAAACAATTTCGAAATAATGTAAGAGCTTACGTTACGTTACGTGGCTTTAGTGTGAAGCTTTTTACATTAGATTTTAATTTTTCAGCACCAATTTTTTTATCTTGTTACAAAAGCGTATATCTACCTGCATACTACTGTAAAACGGACATAGACGAGTAGTGAATGTATCAGCATAATAAATACCTATAAGCTCTGTTTAACTATTAGTCAAGTTTCATAACAAGGTTAGTCGAAGTGACAGTTTCTGTGTGTAAGTATACGGTTTCACCACACGGAAATTACAAACTATAGCTTATGCTACTTGTTATTAGTTTGTTATTGACCTTGTCGTTAGACTAGTATTGAGAAGATACATACAAAATAGCATTAATAGGTACATATATGTGCGTAATTTTGCTCATCTACTTAGGTAAGAGATGTTATAAGTACCTAGGTATGATATGGTTGCACTATTCCGTAATTAATTTTAAGATAGCACTGTCACTTTCTTAACTTTGAAATAAGAACAAGATAGCAAATAAACTCATGACTTTGACATTTCTAATAAAATAGGAGAGCATGCTCTATGTTCACTTCTTAAAATTTCTTATTTTATGCGTCTTACGTCAGATTAGGAATGCCAAAACCAAGTGAAAAAAAAAGGAAGTCAAAAACTTATATTAAAGTCATGTGTTTATTTGCTATCTTGTTCTTACGTCAAAGTTGAGAAAGTAACAGCGCTATCTTAAAATTAGTTAAGAAATGGTGCGTCTAGAATCGACAGCTTTGTGTACAATCTATTAAATTAAAGGTTTTCATAAGTAATTAGTCAGGAGATAAGTAGTTTTCTTCTTGTACAAAGTCTATAAAAACATATTTGACCAATCGTGTAAAAAGAAAATATCAACATTTATAATATAACACTAACATAATATTCAAAAGCGATTTGCTTATTTCTTATACCTTATTACTTATTCATAGAAATTCTGTTATCGTTGCGGGGTCTCAAAGAATAAAGAATACCTACCCGTCAAAGCAAATGTGGGATCAAATAATATTGTTGACATCACTTGATATCATAGTCCCGTATTTATAATCAGCTCTCAAGAGTGACAGCGAGCTTGAGTTCGTATCAGAAATGTCATTTCAGTACAAAACGGTCTGTCAAATCTATACTTAATATTGGTCTCAATCTTGAGATTGCTTTATAAATACGAACCATAGATATCTAACTGTAAAACTGTTATTGTAGTAGGAGTTGGGCTGTAAAATCAGAATCGGTTTGTGTCAGCAAAGTTTCAACATTTTAACCAACCAACCAACGTATTTTACAATATGTGTTTGAAGGTTTTCCATGCTTTTTCAATATTAAAATACTGTTATTTAGCATTTTGGCGAATGAAGTAAATATAAATTAGATTTATAATAAAAATAAACAATAATATTTTGTCCTTGAGGAATTTATTTTTTATTTCTGCAAAATTTCTTTTGAGATTAAATAACGCAAGAAAAAATATAATATTAGTCACGGGTGAGTCCGCCGATATATGGTAATATTTTGTAGCTTTCCCACAAAAGAGAGAGATTTTATTTTTGATAGGTATGAAAACTCTGAACTGAAATGAAAATGTTGTTTAATTAAACTGTCACGTATCTAAATATAAAGCTTATCTCCTCACCTCCAACCTTTGAGGTTAATCGAGTGATCACAGAAACACTTCCTGTTTACCGCCTAAACAAAAAGGCCCAACATAATGGGTGGTCGGGTTGAACGACCCAATGAATCCTGGTGTCAGACCCTGACAATGGTTTTTATTATCAGAGACGGCTGAGACCGATGGTTTAACGTTCCCTCCGAAGCACAGCATTATTTTTCTTGACATACAATATGACAACCTCTAGAATCTATTACAAAGTAATTATGATCGTGTTTTTTTCCGTGGAAATTGAACTCACGACCGCCGGACTCAAAGCACTAGTCCTAGATTAAAAGCCCTTTGAAATCAATAACCTGTAGTTTAAACCGCCGTTAATTCTGCAACGAATTGTTAGAGGTTAATGGGGATAGAGGGGAAGGTGAGGGGAGGGGCGGGGGGGGGACTTGTTGCGTGCTCAAACCCCGCTCGGCGTGATTTGGCGAGTTACCGGGGTTTGCCAGGACATGGGTTTTCCACTGTATGTGGTTAAAATTGTTTAGGTATTTATGTGGACAGGGTTGTCATTATTTAATGTAGGTATGTTGCTTTTTGAGTCACGCAAAGTACGTTCACGCAAATTCCCAAAAATCGTACTTAATACTTACACGTACGTTTACCAGTGTGTGTTTACGGATAGTTATTAAAAAGCAAACAATTATAAAAATACGATAAAAACCTTATATTTCTTTCTTTACATACTTAGTTTTGGGCATAGAGAATTAGTGAAATATTAAGAAACTGAAATAACGAACCTTGATAAATAATTCCGTAGAAGAGAGTCTACGTTATTCGTAGCAATATACTACGGCGTAGCACTCTGCTACAATCGCATAATCATGCAGAGATCCAGTTTCCCCTGGGAGCTAGGAATGTTTCGCTGGAGGCTGGCAGCTGGCATGGCACCGGCCGGTCAGTCGGAGCCCGAGCTGCCGCGAGACGGTCGCTTGTCACACAGCGCTCGAAACACACGATAGTTCGCGAATGATAGCTTTTTAAACGAAAAGGTTGAGATTTATTTGTATTTAGACTTGATTTTCGGAAGAAAATAAGTTGAATGATTTATGTAGTTCAGAATTGACTAGGTTATGTTAATAATTTGAAAAAATATGCTAATGTTTTGATGAAGTTGAAGTGAAAATTTGCAGCAAATTGAATGGAACTATTTACATTAATTTTAAAATTTTATTGAAAAGAAGAAATTAACTTGAATATAGTAAATAATAGAGAATCAAAAAGAATAGAATACGATAGTAAGCAATTTGAAAATGCAATCCAATGTTTTGATGAAGTTGGAGTGAAAATTGATAGCAAATCGAATGGAAATATTAAATTAATACTTATTCAAGAGAAATTCTCTGAATTCTCAGAATGTCTATTTCAGATTGTAAACTTTAATTAAAATTTGAAAACTTTTTCTAACGATCATAATCTAACAGTATATTCAAAAAGTTGTCGCAAAATTTGGAACTAAAACTTAGTAGATAACGAGCTAACATTGCAATTAGACTTTATTAGTCAATTCGTTAACAACTTATTGAAACTTTGTAAGTTCTCACGAAAGTTATTTTGTTTTCAATTAAGCTTTTACATTTGCATTGCAGACTGCAAAGTTTCGCTTAGTTTTTATTTGAATTTAAAAAGTCGTTAATCGGTCGTGACTTGCTTTAAGGCCCGTATTTATAAACAGCTCTCAAGTGTGACCACGAGTTTGAGTTCGTATCAGAAATGTCATTTCAGTACAAAACGATCTGTCAAATACATACTTAATATTGATCTCAATCTTGAGATCTCTTTATAAATACGAGCCTTAGTCTATTAAGGTTTCTAAAAGATGATTCAGTTTGTCCAATAAATATGACTCAGATAAAAAAGTATGATTTTAATTGAACCAACGTTTTGGATTAGTAAGAACCCGTTTAAAAATAAAATATCATCGGCCTAAATGTTACAATAATAAATACGTTTGAAACTTTTCTACACAAAAAATAAGGCATTGCAAAATAAGAATCCTTAAAAGGTATTTTTGTGCTCTTGGTAATGAAAACCTTTGCTCACTTGGGATACCCATAGTAAAATTGTGGGAGCGTAAATAAATATTTTCCAATTATTTCCAACTATCCAAGAAAAGTGTTTCATTATCATAGGACACGTATTCCTTTACAGAATATCATACTATTTCAGATACAATCTTTTTACGTGTGGTGTACATTCCTGAAGACAGTTCCCGAATAGAGTCTAAACATCTCTAATAAACAAAAACAACAAATCCAAACAATGTGCTCTACGAAGCTAGTGTGTTTATTCCTATTCATCCCCGTGATCGTGGTGGGGGGTAAAAACCTCACGGTGTACAAAGTGGGGGTCCTGATGGCGTCCAGGCTGGACTCCCCGTTTGACCTGGAGCGGTGCGGGCCGGCGGTAGACCTGGCGCTGGAGAAGGTCAACGACCGCTTCCTCAAGCATCACGGGGTGCAGCTGCAGAAGGTGCAAGCCAGGTTAGTAGATACATACATACCTACATATAGTCACGCCTGTATCCGTCACGGGGTAGGCAGAGCGTCAGCGTCATCAGAGTCTACAATGCCGGTATGTTTATTCATATTCATTCCCGAAATCGTGGTGGGGGTAAAACCAGCCTACTACCACTAATAAACTTTCAATAAAAAATCTTCATATTACTATTATATATCTTTTTATATAGCCGGAAATAATATTCTCTACCTGAGCTCTATCATCTTTGAGGCCCGACCTCTGCAAACCAAAAGGCAAACAAGATTGGATCATTGATTTCGCCGAAGCTTCTCATTCAGACATTTTTATTTCCGGGATATTTAGATATACAACATTTTAATATTTATTTTGGGTACTGGATCTCACGACCTTTAGCACAGTGGGTTCACTATTCACTATTTTTCTGATAGAAATAGTAATGGCTAAGAATAATACGATCAATCTTGGTTTATTTTCTATTTTCCTTCTTGTGCCAAAGAAATATTTGAGGAAAATTCGTTCGTATTCCAGGAATTCCATAGGCTTCAGTTGTTTATTGGAAACGCGGTTACTAACAGCAGCCTCTCGGAGTTTTGTATCTTTTAATAAAAGGGATTACTGTACATTACTTATGATAAGGAGTAAAATATGAATAATATAGGAATAATAATTTAATTTACGAACATAATTTATCGATATTACTAATATTATTTGTCAAAATGTTAGATTAATTAAGATTCATACTATGTTAAATATTATGTTATATTAATAGGTAGTATACAAGGTGTATATCTACTTAAATAAATTAATGTTAATTATAAGCTACATAGCATACTTAAATGCAACATTTATCATTTTTACAATATTTTGGGTACAGTTATTTTCTAAATAAAATTCTACAGATTTTATACATGATATCGTAGTCAAAAGCAGAAAAAAAAAACACTGGAACGGTCAAAAAACAAGCTACCCATTTATTGACGTACCAACCAATTATATTCCGAGAAAAACGAGAAATCTCATCTAACTTTATTGTTATCACAAAGCTGAGGTTCTCTGGAAAAACAATTATCTAAGAAAGGAAAATATCGCAACATAGTAGATTACTTATCCAGGAAATACACAAAATTCGGGTTAATCCGAGATAATATTAAAATGCAAAAAGCGTGTCGGTTTTGTCTCTGTGATTTCGAAATAAAACATAACCTTGTATTGTGTGTGTCGCTGATTTGACGAAAGAGGACGCAATAGGTATGTAACGATTTTTTACGTAGAAAAATAATAAAATGTTTTGCCGTGGGGAAAAAGTAGACTATATTATCCTAAAAGTAGAAGTTTTAAAGTTTTCTTATTTTATTAAATTTTGTGTTAAATTTTAGTAGCTACAGATTCACTTAGAATAACTTTTTCATACACAAATAATAATGGGATACTAAATATAAGTTCAACCGTTTTCATACTAAAACACTAAACCCTTTATTTATCGCCTGAAATTCATTGCCCATAAATATCGTCTAAAATTTCACTTTATACAACCGAGACGGCCTTAAATAAATGGTGATAAAGTCCAAATTCAACGATCGCTATAAAGTGTGCTGCCAACGCGACACGACATTCGCATTATACGAGTAAATGCTATACGGGAGGTGTCTAAAAGGGGTTGAAGCCATTGAAGCCAGGGCATTATCTCAACGTCTAAAACATACATCCTACTATAAATACGATATTATAAATGCGAAAGTTTGAAAGTTTTGTTACTCAATCACGAGATGAAACTTGGGACACATAATTGTAGGTCCTAGAATAGGATAATTATACTTTTTGCCAAGGGGAAACTTATTTCACGTGGATGAAACCACGGGCGGAAAGCTAGTACTACATAAAATCGCGCCTACAAGTTAAGTTAAAAGTAAGGGACATAAGCAGAACTAAAGCTTAACAAAATAAGTTTACACCGCGACTTACAATAAATGATTGTTAAAATTTAGTTCAAATTGTGGTGTGTAGCCTATTGCCTAAAATCAACTTACCAAATAATATAAACGCGTATTGACTTCAAGCAAGCTCAGCCACTTGTATTGTTTATACTTACTTTTTTAATCATATAGTATTTTTTTTGTCTCAAGGTCACAAGACAGTTTCCTAGCAATTTTTCCACGCCCTGTATATACAAAAATAAAACTTTTATTGGAAGTGGCTTTTCAATGTCTGTTAATAGATCGTTTTGTGTTCAAGGAAACTGCCACTAGAAATTTATGGTACACTTTCAAAACACTAATTGGTATTTATCCGTAAGAAGAAGGATCTTTGTTTCCCACTTTGGGTACAATATATTTAAATCTAAAGGAGTGGACTTATGATTTATTGGTGTTTTGAATGCTTCTACGCAAGCACGCAAGCAAGTCAATTATAAGGCGATTCAGCAGTTTGTCATTTCTAAACTGGGATAAACAACATACATAGTAATTGATAATGACGTGTACATGGGAATCGAACCTAGGGTTCCGACTACTAAAACCACGGTAAATTTTGATACTTCTATTCTAACGTACCTTAATCCGCCATACTTAGCAAACTTTTATCCTGTAAATCTAATCTTCCCTCTTTTTCCTCAGCTACCCGTCCTGCTCTGGCGCAGTGGCCCCCGGTCTCGCGGCTGACATGCATTTCAAGGATGAAGTGATAGCTTTCGTCGGGCCAGCTTGCGCCTTCGCCTTGGAGCCGGTAGCCCGACTGGCAGCCTACTGGAACACACCCATCATCACTGGCATGGGGGATCAGGTGAGTTTTTTTTTAACCCAAAATGGGTTTACAGGGTCAGTGATGACAGTGACAGAGTCGACGATGGAGAGAGCTCACCCAGAAGATGCCTTTAACGGCACTGGCACTCTCACGCATCGACGGTACACAGCAAGTAAGAACAGAACAGCTGACCGTCATAGCTACCCATCCTTCAAGGAAGTGATAGCTTGCTCTCGTCAGACAGGCCTACATGCGCGTTTGCGTTAGTACATAGTAGCTGGTAGCATACTGGAACACCCTAGGGGATTGATCTTCTTTTTTGTCACCATTTGTGCTTTCCACACCCAAACTTTTATTTAAATAAACAAAACAAAACTGCTTATTATTAAATTATTATAAATATTTAGCCCGACAATCTAAACATAGCACATTACCCTACCACAAATAACAAAAGAAATGCTAGGAATGTTGAAGCCAGTGTTAGAAGGCATTCAGCAAATTTAAGTGGAACAACTCTCACCCTCTGTTAGGAAATGGTGTTCGCCAGTGCTGACACCTGTTTCCGACCCGTGTCCAGAGGGAATATTGTTGGATTTTCTGTTTAGTATTATCAGTTTATTTTGGTTTATTTCAGAATTTCATTTATTACGTAAATTATATAAAGACTGCATTATAATTTAAATTTTAATAAAAAGTGACGTGACACTTAAGCGCTTGAATTTAAGGCCAATTTTTCAATTATTCTGAGTCAAGTTAATTGCCTTAAACTAGAAGGTAAATATTGTCACGTAACCTCGACTTTACAATGTTTAAACAATAGCCAACAAAAACAAAGTTAATATTTCGTAGCAGATTGTTTTCATAACTAATAACAAAACGTCGTAAACTTTTGCACAAGTTTATTGGATTTCAATACGTCAACTTAGCAAAACTCTACGACGTGCTACAGCGACGTAGCAAATGTCTACGTATTTGCTACGTATTTCTACGAACGTAATAACAAGGGTTGTGGTTGTGTGTACAGACAGATAAGCGCCCTTGTGTGCGTAATTATCTACTATGGTGAACTCACGCACACTAAGGCAATGTGCGTGTAGGTACATTTACACACACAAGTATGGCAAAGCGGCAGTCGTGAGATAAAACAGCCAACATTATTTTACGATAAGCTTTTATCTTTCGGTAGGAATTTATACGCACATAGTCATATCCAATCCACCATACGCTTTTTGCGCCAGATTTTCCGAATCAAAGCTAATTATTAATTCTCTCTTATTTGATTTTAAAGGAAAATTGAACTCTACGAAAATAATAATATTCTAAAGTAACTGTTTCCTTTGTAACTCTCTTTTAGATAAATTATCTTATCACCTGGAAAAGGTCGGTGTTTAGACTAAGGCCCGTATTTATAATCAGCACTCGAGACTGACAGCGAGTTTGAGTTCGTATCAGTAATATCATTCCAGTACAAAATGACCTGTCAAATCCGCACTTAATATTGCTCTCAATCTTGAGATCGCTTTATAAATACGAGCCTAAGTGTCTATTGACTTTGTAGACTCTCCACGAGGCCAAAGGTAACTTGATTCTTTAAATTACGGCCAGGTAAAGAAAAGACTTCGAAATTAACAACCATCTACAACTTTTCTTCGACAAACATTAATTGGTTTGAGAAGGCTTTAAAGGAAGCGTTAAATTGATATTCTCGTTATAAGATCTGATTTATACCTATAGAATAATCTGATATTTCTTTATAAATCAATCAATGTTCTCCGCCTGTTGAGCGCGCACCGTAACCTTTAATCACCTTCCATGCTGGACTGGGAGCGACAGAAAAACATAGAATGCGCCAGCTGCATCTCCTCCCGGGTATGCTGTAAAAACCAGCTAAGGGATTCGAAGGTTTCATTATATTGCAATTTAGGCGATGGGCTGGGTGACAACCTGTTTTGTATACTTAGATAAATCGAGCTATGCTGCAGAAAAGCTGAATGTGAATTGTGAAAGCACGCCTATTTCGACTACTTTCCGAAAGTAAAAACATCAAAAGCAACTACCGAGGCTGAAAATCTGTTTACAAACTTTTAATATGGGATCAACGACCGTATTTAGTATCTCGATGTCTCCCGAAAGCGTAGTGACAAAACTTTGAAAATACATTAAAACTTCGGAACGGAAAGAACCAAACCAAACTTCGCTAACCTCTGCGGTGTTTCCGCTCGCGCTCATTATATTTTAATAATTATTCGGCAGTACAGCCTTGGAGGTTCTTCTGGAATTATTTATTTTGAAGGTTGCGGTTTGCGGATCTGAATTGTTAAAATATTCTTTGAAGAACAAAATGAACATTGTTTAAGGAGCCTATATTTGTAACTCCCGGGTACACTGGGGTGTTGGTACATTCCAATCTACAGTTGAAAATTAATTATTTTGCTACAATATTCAATCACTTAGTACGAGAGGTCCATAATTTTCTGCTAACTTCTTATTCAAACGAATATAATAACTATTCGGTTCACGGTCGAGTAATTCCATTGCTCTCCAAATTGGCTGTTAGCTATCGGTCTAACCACAGACCCAGATAGAAGTAAACAACGCATGCTTTAACATCGTCTAACTACATTGTGACTTCCCATCAGATGATAATGGCGGCCAAAAATTAAACAGGCTCCTTCAAATATGTAGGAAAGAAAGTATAAAATAAAGTAAAACACGGTCGTACTCACTTTGGTTTTTTTAAATTTATCATGTCTCACTTAAGTTTAAATAGTCTGAAAGAAAGTATGTACACTGGCCACGATTTGGCGTAAACCAGATTGAACTAAAATAAAACCATACCCGTCATTTTCCGTCTTGAGCAAACAGAAAAGGATGGCAGTATAGACGGACAAATTATAATTCTGTCACTTCACAAATCTATGGTTTGTTACGTCAAAATAAGTCGTGATGTGAACGGGGCCTGCCTAAAATCCTTTGAAATTCTTGAACGAGTTCTGTGTGACAGGATTATAATAAGTCCGTCTATACTGCCATCCTTTTCTGTTTGCTAAAGATGGAAAATGACAGGTATGGTTTTATTTAAGTAAGTAAGTAAGTACTCTTTATTGCACATAAAAAACATAAACATACACAAAATCAATTTCAACAATAATGCGCGCAAAGGCGGCCTTATCGCTTAGAGCGATCTCTACCAGACAACCTTTAAGTTAAGTGTGTTTGTTTTTGAATCGGCACTACTGTGTAACTTTTTTCGTGCCTACTGTGAAAGGAAAGATTTCAACTTTGTCGTTTAACTGTATCTGCGGTATTTTTCAACTAATGGGGACATATAACTGATAGGTACTAACTATTATCTATTGTATTAGTGCAACAACAACGACTGAATGTCACCGACTTCAGCCCGTGGAAATCATGTAGAAATATCTCTTCTCTAGCTTTATTTTTTTCTTCGCCGACGGAATATTTATTATATTCAATTTGTTATGAGGTTTAGCTTAGCTTAAATACCTAGCTGCTACCTAGTTCAGAACGGAAGTCTGACCCCCAGGAGAGGTGACTGGGTTTCCTTTATTTTGCACCCCTCGAGGGAGCCGAGCGACCCGTACCGACCTTATTTTGTTAAAAAATGTTGAAGTATTATTAGTTGTGGTGTTATTTTTAACTGACTTCAAAAATATGTTCTGTGTTCGCCTGTATGTACTCTTAAATTGTCAATCGAACTTATGTACCTAGTCCAGAAAATGGGTAAGTGCCCGCTAATTTACCTAATGAAGTGTCTCTACATACCTTTTTTTTTCATTAATGAAAGGATTACGAGTAGGACAACAACACTTTTTGGTAAGGTGCCCTGCATAAAACGTTGAATGAACAAAATACATTTTTCTGATGTGTAACAAAATACGTTTTACCAATTTCTAGGAAGAGAAACGGAGTTTTCAGCCGTGAATTTTTCGCTGCGCTTTCGCGTGAATTGAATTATTGAATATTTACTAAATTGTCACTAAATAAAAATTTATTAAAAAAATTGATAGGTTCCACTGAATCAAAATTGAAAAATAAATGTGGAATGAAAACATTACCCTCTGTACTTAACTATAGATTTATGTTTGTTTTAGTTAACATGTTTGTTTATTATCTAGGTTACTTACATTTACATCAACGAGAAAAGTAAGTAAGTATACTTAAATAATAAAAATTCTAAGCAAGCCGCCTGTTTGTTTATTCTACAACTCGTATTACGTTTCTATTTGTGTTGCTCTTTGTGCGCGTAATAAAATAAATAGTTTTGCTAGAAAAACACAATTATAGTTATCGTCTGAATTTGTACAGATTATTGTAGGTATACTAAAGTCTACATAGTTAATATAAAAACTTTTATGTGCCAGGTCAGAGCAGCATCAACTATTCCTACAAGTGTCGTACAAGCCGACTAAGGATATAGACTCTTCCAGATTGGAAGTATCTATTTACCACACTCACCACATTTGGTAAGTTTTTATTTGTTGATAGGTCTTCTTCTCAGAGGACTGAAATCTTACTATGTGGTGGCCCAAAACTTTGCCAACTTTGTTCTTGACTCTATTCTAGGTCAGGGACAACAAAGACAGTGTCGACGATGGAGCGAGCTCGCCCAGAAGATATATGCCTGTTCACTCTAATTTTGAAGAGTTGAGGGTAGTATGTTCAGGCTTTTTCCACCTTTCTTCAGTCAACTAACAGAAACACTGGTAGGAAGAGATGTGGTGTTGCCATTGTAACCCAAAATCGCACGTTCTTACAGCATTTGGCATTAAAAAATTAATACTTCTATGCTGTGACTATAATTACCCTGTGGAGTGTGTCGTCGCAACAAATTAGTACGCAAATTGCAGGTGATGTTACTCACGCTCTATTACCGTGGTAACCAGACTCTGAAAACCTAATTCGAGCCAATTACTCTTGCGTGATTCAGTTAACTGCTGCTCAGAGAAGCAAATGGTCCCAGGAGAAAATTACGTTCATTTATAAGATAGGTACTAATTTTCCGCTCCGCAGTTCCACCCGCGGCTAAATAGTTTTGCCGTGGGAATGAAGTATTTTCCCGCAGTGGAAAATAACCTTTGTCCTAGGTTACCATCTATCATCTTGCCTCATTAAAATCTTCAGCCGTTTAGACATGAAAAAATATCAAATAAAGAAAGTTACTTCCGCATTCATAATGTAAAAATTGCAGGTAAATATTTTTTACACCGTGTTTTACCTGAAATGTGAAAGGTGAAAGCGCATTAATAGAAAATGTCCAAAGTTGAGTTCACTTTTCCGGATATTAAATCCTTTGAGGAAAATTATTAATACTCGTATCATAGGAAACTTTTCTTGTATACCTACATGTTGAATCAAAAATAACTAGTACGTATAACTTTTTCCGTGAATATTTGGTCGAAGTAAAACCGGAACATTTCTTACACATTCATATTCTCCTGGTAGAAAACCGCATTGTACAATCATGTACCTATACAAAAAAAGCTTAGACCCTCGCGTCTTCATTGAAGCAAGCATGACGCAGGTTGACACCACTCGAAGTACCAATCCCGAGGATCCTTTTATTCCTCTATACAAATAGCGCCGAAGGGCTCAGGGACCACTTTTATCACATCTGAATGCCCAACGTAAAGGTCAGGCGGTCTGTTCAGGATCACAGACCTGCATTGGAGAAGATTCCATAAGTCAACCTACTTCGCATGTTAATATAACTCAGACTATTGGTCAGGAAACCTGCGTCAGTCTATATTTCCCACAGAGAAGAGATATTTCTACATGATTTCCACGGGCTGAAGTCGGTGACATTCAGTCGTTGTTGTTGCACTAATACAATAGATAATAGTTAGTACCTATCAGTTATATGTCCCCATTAGTTGAAAAATACCGCAGATACAGTTAAACGACAAAGTTGAAATCTTTCCTTTCACAGTAGGCACGAAAAAAGTTACACAGTAGTGCCGATTCAAAAACAAACACACTTAACTTAAAGGTTGTCTGGTAGAGATCGCTCTAAGCGATAAGGCCGCCTTTGCGCGCATTATTGTTGAAATTGATTTTGTGTATGTTTATGTTTTTTATGTGCAATAAAGAGTACTTACTTACTTACTTAAATAAAACCATACCTGTCATTTTCCATCTTTAGCAAACAGAAAAGGATGGCAGTATAGACGGACTTATTATAATCCTGTCACACAGAACTCGTTCAAGAATTTCAAAGGATTTTAGGCAGGCCCCGTTCACATCACGACTTATTTTGACGTAACAAACCATAGATTTGTGAAGTGACAGAATTATAATTTGTCCGTCTATACTGCCATCCTTTTCTGTTTGCTCAAGACGGAAAATGACGGGTATGGTTTTATTTTAGTTCAATCTGGTTTACGCCAAATCGTGGCCAGTGTACATACTTTCTTTCAGACTATTTAAACTTAAGTGAGACATGATAAATTTAAAAAAACCAAAGTGAGTACGACCGTGTTTTACTTTATTTTATACTTTCTTTCCTACATATTTGAAGGAGCCTGTTTAATTTTTGGCCGCCATTATCATCTGATGGGAAGTCACAATGTAGTTAGACGATGTTAAAGCATGCGTTGTTTACTTCTATCTGGGTCTGTGGTTAGACCGATAGCTAACAGCCAATTTGGAGAGCAATGGAATTACTCGACCGTGAACCGAATAGTTATTATATTCGTTTGAATAAGAAGTTAGCAGAAAATTATGGACCTCTCGTACTAAGTGATTGAATATTGTAGCAAAATAATTAATTTTCAACTGTAGATTGGAATGTACCAACACCCCAGTGTACCCGGGAGTTACAAATATAGGCTCCTTAAACAATGTTCATTTTGTTCTTCAAAGAATATTTTAACAATTCAGATCCGCAAACCGCAACCTTCAAAATAAATAATTCCAGAAGAACCTCCAAGGCTGTACTGCCGAATAATTATTAAAATATTCTTTGAAGAACAAAATGAACATTGTTTAAGGAGCCTATATTTGTAACTCCCGGGTACACTGGGGTGTTGGTACATTCCAATCTACAGTTGAAAATTAATTATTTTGCTACAATATTCAATCACTTAGTACGAGAGGTCCATAATTTTCTGCTAACTTCTTATTCAAACGAATATAATAACTATTCGGTTCACGGTCGAGTAATTCCATTGCTCTCCAAATTGGCTGTTAGCTATCGGTCTAACCACAGACCCAGATAGAAGTAAACAACGCATGCTTTAACATCGTCTAACTACATTGTGACTTCCCATCAGATGATAATGGCGGCCAAAAATTAAACAGGCTCCTTCAAATATGTAGGAAAGAAAGTATAAAATAAAGTAAAACACGGTCGTACTCACTTTGGTTTTTTAAATTTATCATGTCTCACTTAAGTTTAAATAGTCTGAAAGAAAGTATGTACACTGGCCACGATTTGGCGTAAACCAGATTGAACTAAAATAAAACCATACCCGTCATTTTCCGTCTTGAGCAAACAGAAAAGGATGGCAGTATAGACGGACAAATTATAATTCTGTCACTTCACAAATCTATGGTTTGTTACGTCAAAATAAGTCGTGATGTGAACGGGGCCTGCCTAAAATCCTTTGAAATTCTTGAACGAGTTCTGTGTGACAGGATTATAATAAGTCCGTCTATACTGCCATCCTTTTCTGTTTGCTAAAGATGGAAAATGACAGGTATGGTTTTATTTAAGTAAGTAAGTAAGTACTCTTTATTGCACATAAAAAACATAAACATACACAAAATCAATTTCAACAATAATGCGCGCAAAGGCGGCCTTATCGCTTAGAGCGATCTCTACCAGACAACCTTTAAGTTAAGTGTGTTTGTTTTTGAATCGGCACTACTGTGTAACTTTTTTCGTGCCTACTGTGAAAGGAAAGATTTCAACTTTGTCGTTTAACTGTATCTGCGGTATTTTTCAACTAATGGGGACATATAACTGATAGGTACTAACTATTATCTATTGTATTAGTGCAACAACAACGACTGAATGTCACCGACTTCAGCCCGTGGAAATCATGTAGAAATATCTCTTCTCTGTGGGAAATATAGACTGACGCAGGTTTCCTGACCAATAGTCTGAGTTATATTAACATGCGAAGTAGGTTGACTTATGGAATCTTCTCCAATGCAGGTCTGTGATCCTGAACAGACCGCCTGACCTTTACGTTGGGCATTCAGATGTGATAAAAGTGGTCCCTGAGCCCTTCGGCGCTATTTGTATAGAGGAATAAAAGGATCCTCGGGATTGGTACTTCGAGTGGTGTCAACCTGCGTCATGCTTGCTTCAATGAAGACGCGAGGGTCTAAGCTTTTTTTGTATAGGTACATGATTGTACAATGCGGTTTTCTACCAGGAGAATATGAATGTGTAAGAAATGTTCCGGTTTTACTTCGACCAAATATTCACGGAAAAAGTTATACGTACTAGTTATTTTTGATTCAACATGTAGGTATACAAGAAAAGTTTCCTATGATACGAGTATTAATAATTTTCCTCAAAGGATTTAATATCCGGAAAAGTGAACTCAACTTTGGACATTTTCTATTAATGCGCTTTCACCTTTCACATTTCAGGTAAAACACGGTGTAAAAAATATTTACCTGCAATTTTTACATTATGAATGCGGAAGTAACTTTCTTTATTTGATATTTTTTCATGTCTAAACGGCTGAAGATTTTAATGAGGCAAGATGATAGATGGTAACCTAGGACAAAGGTTATTTTCCACTGCGGGAAAATACTTCATTCCCACGGCAAAACTATTTAGCCGCGGGTGGAACTGCGGAGCGGAAAATTAGTACCTATCTTATAAATGAACGTAATTTTCTCCTGGGACCATTTGCTTCTCTGAGCAGCAGTTAACTGAATCACGCAAGAGTAATTGGCTCGAATTAGGTTTTCAGAGTCTGGTTACCACGGTAATAGAGCGTGAGTAACATCACCTGCAATTTGCGTACTAATTTGTTGCGACGACACACTCCACAGGGTAATTATAGTCACAGCATAGAAGTATTAATTTTTTAATGCCAAATGCTGTAAGAACGTGCGATTTTGGGTTACAATGGCAACACCACATCTCTTCCTACCAGTGTTTCTGTTAGTTGACTGAAGAAAGGTGGAAAAAGCCTGAACATACTACCCTCAACTCTTCAAAATTAGAGTGAACAGGCATATATCTTCTGGGCGAGCTCGCTCCATCGTCGACACTGTCTTTGTTGTCCCTGACCTAGAATAGAGTCAAGAACAAAGTTGGCAAAGTTTTGGGCCACCACATAGTAAGATTTCAGTCCTCTGAGAAGAAGACCTATCAACAAATAAAAACTTACCAAATGTGGTGAGTGTGGTAAATAGATACTTCCAATCTGGAAGAGTCTATATCCTTAGTCGGCTTGTACGACACTTGTAGGAATAGTTGATGCTGCTCTGACCTGACACATAAAAGTTTTTATATTAACTATGTAGACTTTAGTATACCTACAATAATCTGTACAAATTCAGACGATAACTATAATTGTGTTTTTCTAGCAAAACTATTTATTTTATTACGCGCACAAAGAGCAACACAAATAGAAACGTAATACGAGTTGTAGAATAAACAAACAGGCGGCTTGCTTAGAATTTTTATTATTTAAGTATACTTACTTACTTTTCTCGTTGATGTAAATGTAAGTAACCTAGATAATAAACAAACATGTTAACTAAAACAAACATAAATCTATAGTTAAGTACAGAGGGTAATGTTTTCATTCCACATTTATTTTTCAATTTTGATTCAGTGGAACCTATCAATTTTTTTAATAAATTTTTATTTAGTGACAATTTAGTAAATATTCAATAATTCAATTCACGCGAAAGCGCAGCGAAAAATTCACGGCTGAAAACTCCGTTTCTCTTCCTAGAAATTGGTAAAACGTATTTTGTTACACATCAGAAAAATGTATTTTGTTCATTCAACGTTTTATGCAGGGCACCTTACCAAAAAGTGTTGTTGTCCTACTCGTAATCCTTTCATTAATGAAAAAAAAAAGGTATGTAGAGACACTTCATTAGGTAAATTAGCGGGCACTTACCCATTTTCTGGACTAGGTACATAAGTTCGATTGACAATTTAAGAGTACATACAGGCGAACACAGAACATATTTTTGAAGTCAGTTAAAAATAACACCACAACTAATAATACTTCAACATTTTTTAACAAAATAAGGTCGGTACGGGTCGCTCGGCTCCCTCGAGGGGTGCAAAATAAAGGAAACCCAGTCACCTCTCCTGGGGGTCAGACTTCCGTTCTGAACTAGGTAGCAGCTAGGTATTTAAGCTAAGCTAAACCTCATAACAAATTGAATATAATAAATATTCCGTCGGCGAAGAAAAAAATAAAGCTAGAGAAGAGATATTTCTACATGATTTCCACGGGCTGAAGTCGGTGACATTCAGTCGTTGTTGTTGCACTAATACAATAGATAATAGTTAGTACCTATCAGTTATATGTCCCCATTAGTTGAAAAATACCGCAGATACAGTTAAACGACAAAGTTGAAATCTTTCCTTTCACAGTAGGCACGAAAAAAGTTACACAGTAGTGCCGATTCAAAAACAAACACACTTAACTTAAAGGTTGTCTGGTAGAGATCGCTCTAAGCGATAAGGCCGCCTTTGCGCGCATTATTGTTGAAATTGATTTTGTGTATGTTTATGTTTTTTATGTGCAATAAAGAGTACTTACTTACTTACTTAATAAAACCATACCTGTCATTTTCCATCTTTAGCAAACAGAAAAGGATGGCAGTATAGACGGACTTATTATAATCCTGTCACACAGAACTCGTTCAAGAATTTCAAAGGATTTTAGGCAGGCCCCGTTCACATCACGACTTATTTTGACGTAACAAACCATAGATTTGTGAAGTGACAGAATTATAATTTGTCCGTCTATACTGCCATCCTTTTCTGTTTGCTCAAGACGGAAAATGACGGGTATGGTTTTATTTTAGTTCAATCTGGTTACGCCAAATCGTGGCCAGTGTACATACTTTCTTTCAGACTATTTAAACTTAAGTGAGACATGATAAATTTAAAAAAACCAAAGTGAGTACGACCGTGTTTTACTTTATTTTATACTTTCTTTCCTACATATTTGAAGGAGCCTGTTTAATTTTGGCCGCCATTATCATCTGATGGGAAGTCACAATGTAGTTAGACGATGTTAAAGCATGCGTTGTTTACTTCTATCTGGGTCTGTGGTTAGACCGATAGCTAACAGCCAATTTGGAGAGCAATGGAATTACTCGACCGTGAACCGAATAGTTATTATATTCGTTTGAATAAGAAGTTAGCAGAAAATTATGGACCTCTCGTACTAAGTGATTGAATATTGTAGCAAAATAATTAATTTTCAACTGTAGATTGGAATGTACCAACACCCCAGTGTACCCGGGAGTTACAAATATAGGCTCCTTAAACAATGTTCATTTTGTTCTTCAAAGAATATTTTAACAATTCAGATCCGCAAACCGCAACCTTCAAAATAAATAATTCCAGAAGAACCTCCAAGGCTGTACTGCCGAATAATTATTAAAATATAATGAGCGCGAGCGGAAACACCGCAGAGGTTAGCGAAGTTTGGTTTGGTTCTTTCCGTTCCGAAGTTTTAATGTATTTTCAAAGTTTTGTCACTACGCTTTCGGGAGACATCGAGATACTAAATACGGTCGTTGATCCCATATTAAAAGTTTGTAAACAGATTTTCAGCCTCGGTAGTTGCTTTTGATGTTTTTACTTTCGGAAAGTAGTCGAAATAGGCGTGCTTTCACAATTCACATTCAGCTTTTCTGCAGCATAG
>JARACY010003676.1:0-31496 GCA_029255725.1 Scrobipalpa atriplicella | reverse complement strand
GACTCCAGCCCCCTATATCTCATGAACCTCTCCCTGGCGGGCACATCCTGGGGGGTGTCCACTTCATCAGGGAACTGCTGCTCCTCCTTAGCCGCTTGCAGCTTCTGCAGCATCTCATGTTCTTCGTGCGCGTCGATTGTTGCGTCGTATCTGAAAGTATAACAGTATGTCGATTCCAACACTTATGCTTACTCAAATAAAAAAAGATAACTTATTATTGAATGAAACCAATAAACTCAAAATGCTAGATTGGAGTAAGAACCAATGCTGGACTGAGAGCAGTGGACAACATAGAATGTTCCAGCTGCCCTTTCTCCCGGCACTCTGGTTGCAATGTATTGTAATTTAGGCAATGGGCTAACAACTTGTCACTATAGCAATACACATTACAATCTGAAATTGACCTGAATATTTGTCAGTTGTGACGTAAACCCCTTTTACTAGGTGTTTTACGCTCTGCCTACCTCGCAAAGGATAAAGGCGTGACTTTATGCATGTATGTATGTATGTAAAATTTAAAGTTAGTAGGAATTTCTTGTAAGAACACTGCAACTTAACATTTTTGCAAAATGTATTTCTAGGATTTTTTGGTATAATATGTGAGTGTTTTCTTACTTCTCATCAGTAGGGCCAATTTCTGATTCAGTAACAGAGGCGAAGTCGTTGTCCTCATCGTCCTTCTCCTGGTCTGACTCATCTTCTTCACAAGACATGAATTCCTCATTCTCTTTGTCATCATCAGAATCCTGAAAGTAATATAATAATTGCAACTTTCCAAGTTCAGAACAAAAGTATGGCTTATGCAGTTTCACCTGCGGTTCAATGAGTTTTTTGTGGCAATCAGATATTTTCCTGCAGTACAAAGTAGCCTATGTTACTCAGGGTGAATGTAGCTTTCAATTGGTGAAAGATTTTTTTAAATCGGTCCAGTAGTTTTTGAGTTTAATCGATACAAACTATGCAGAAGTTACAAACATATAATAAGAATCACTCCTCTTTATAATATTAGTACAGATTGTCACAAGTTCATACTATTGTGGTTGTGCCTCTATACTTGCGCAATTGTGTGCGGAACCACAGGTTTACTAAGCCAAGCACATACACAGCATTGAGCATGTAGGCACATTTACACAAGTATGCCCAAGCGGTAATCGTGGAATAAAACATCTGTAGCCTATTAAAGTTACCTCACTGCCACTGCCTCCTTCAGAACCTTCGCCCTCAGCATCAGACTCAACAATCCAGGCGGCCTGGTAGTCTGACCACCCTTTGGGCACCTTTTTCACCTTCTTCTTTTTAGTCTGAAAAATAATCAAAAAAATATTTCTTTATTTTATACAGTAACAGTCAGTAGCTATACCAAATTACTGTATAACATTAAAAAAGACTGAGCACCAAATAATACCACTACTATATAGCTAGATACTAGTGGCATAGCAGAGTGCATCGCACATCCCATATCTGATGTGCCAGTAATTTTTAAATTCTTATAGCAGGTTTACATTTTTCAAGTGGTAAATACAGTGCTTTAGGACAGTTCACAAGTTGAACCATGTATAGTTTTTTCCAGTGGCTTTTCAAGTTGGTTTTTAACTTGATTCTATTTGGATTGCACTGTACTTACCATTTTAACAATGTAAACCATTATAGCAATAAGAAAAAATTGTTGTTTTTTCTTACTTCAGCATTAGCCTGTTCAATTTCTTCTTCTGTAGGCCAGGTCTGTTCAGCATCCATCGGATCTGGAATATTCTCTCTGACCAAGCTCTCCTGCTTAGCCGGATCTGCTACCTGAAGCACTGACATTTTGGTCACTTCTGCCTCCATTGAATCAGCTTTGACATTATCTTTGCCTGTGTTTAATGGGTGAGGATCATCTAATCCATCTATTCGAACCATTTGGAAGTCACCTAGTCCAGTAATATGAACCAAACCGTTTACATTTAGTGGCATGCCTCGTAAATAACCACTGACTTTCAAAGTGCCACTGTCTCCCTCAGAATTAGGCACATATTCTACTTCTTCAGCAAGCATATAAGGTCTTTTCTCTCTATGATGTATGATATTACGTTTCTGGTTACCAATTCTCCTTAGCACATTCAAACCATCAGAACTTTTGTCTAGTTGCATAACTTTCTCTCCAGGCAACCATTTTGAGACCAATTTTTGAACATTTTGCTTTTCAGAAGTCCGTTTCTTTGGATTTACTCCTTCAATGTCCATGGCAACTACAATTGGAGTAGGCATGCCTTGAGCCATCGCTAATGCAAGGACTTTTTCTCCCCATTCGTCAACGGGCTCATCTAAAGCGGAACTGACAAAAAGGGCTGTGTCGGAGATTTTGAGAGCATCAAGTAAAGCAAAGTCATTGTCAATCTCTGGGCAAATAAATGAGAAACGCTGCTTGAAGTTGGGTAAGCTGAAAAACAATAATTGATTATTAACTCTGTTGCATTACTTTTTTGGTATATTTTGCATATCCATTATGACTTGTAGATTACTTGTAGATAATTACCCCATATGTAAAATTCCTCTATCAGCCTGCGAGACAACAATTCCTTCTGTGCAAGTCTTCAATATAGTCAAAGCTGACTGCACATCCAGTTGAGCATTCAAAGGCACCACACAGATCAAAAACGGAGGGTTCCTTGTACCTCCAAGTGCCCGTTTCTTGGCAAGAACCTCCTCCCGCTTGTTTTTACGAAGCTGCAGCGATTGGTGGCGGCGTTCATCCTTCTTTAGCTCCCTGCGATTGCGACGAACGAACTCTTTTACATTGACTTTACCTGCAATTATAGAACGTTTTGGAGTTTCGTTCGTATTCAAACTACCTCACGTTGATAAGTAATTGAATTTCAATTTGCCGAATAGTTACGAATTCAGTGTAAAAAATAATATACAAATCCTAACCTTTCACAGCTGCGGAAATCCCTCGTTTGGAACGGTGGCGAGATTTATGAACTTTATTGCTCTGTTTTAGATTACCAGCACGATGCGCCTGTTGCATTTTAGCTGGATTTTATTCATAAAATCGAGTGAGATTCAAATAAATACACTAAAATAGGAGCACATGGAAACCACAAGACGAATGACATTTGTTGTTGTCTGTATTATTTAGTACATAATTTGCCTCATGTGAATGTTTAGAGGAGGATAACATATATGAAATTTATCATAATGTAATTTCGGTTGCAAAATGCAACAATAGCAATCAGTTTGTAAAATAAGCGCAACGTTTGACAGTAAATTACAAGTGTTGCTATTTACATAATCCTTTTTACCCATTTCTTAAAACTAAAATGACGCGGACTAAGGCGGTGTTCTCATTGGGCTACGCGGCGTAGCGCATGATTGTCTATGGTTCCACTGTTTTCACTCCGCGTCATTTTCATACAAACCGATGTACTTACAAATAACGATACCGCTCCGTCGCTCCGCGCCATAGAGGAACTCCGCGCTACGCCGCGGTGCGCGGTGCAGTGTGATAATAGCCTAATATTTATTTATGTGCATGTCAATTAACGGCCAACATGGAGACGGTTAGAAACCCACGCATGCGTGCACAGATGACAAAACAATTGCCCGCCGACAGTCGGATCACTCTTTTCTATTTTTCTCTTTTCTACAGTCGGATGTCTCTTTCAACACTGTATGTGCAAGAGAGACATTCGACAGTAGGTCAACTGTTTTTTCGCCAGGTGCGAATCCTACGATCATCATCATTGCATTGTATAAAATATAATTAATCTACATCTTTATTTTTAAGAAAAAAAGTTTTATTTATGTTACTGTTACAACGTAGTGGAATTTTTCAGGTTGTTTACGCTCTGCCTACGCCATTAGAGATAAAGGCGTGATAATATGTATGTTTGTACTCAATTTTTACTTGATTTTAGGGAAACTCATTTATATGGTAACAATTACCTTTCCACGAAAAAAAATATCTATTGCTTCCCAAAAAAATACTTATTTTGATAAAATATAAAGAAAAATCGTGTTTTTCTATTAAACTTTTATAAAAATTAGTATAAAAAATATATTTTGGAAGGATTCTTTTCTATTAACATGTTTTCCAAAAAAGGCAACATTATACACGCCAACATCACTGGTCACGTGACATGACGTTGTGGACGTGTCATTTGCAGACAGCTCGTTGGCGGCGTTGCGCAGGTTCATTTTGGTGAAAAGTCCTATTGGAGTGTTACTAATGAACAAAAGTTGAATGGTTTTAGTCGGTTTAGACAGTGAATATTATAGTTAGGGTAGTGAAATCTCAATAATTCAAAATGGGAAGTGAGTATCCTTGATAAATTTCAATAAAAAGTGTGTTATTTTAAGTGTACACGTATTGCTAATTTCTGATGGGATTGTAAGATGGATTCGCGTATTTCTGTGATAAACCTGTAATATAACGTGTCTTTTTTGCGTTCGCAGTCAAATTCCTGGAAGTTATAAAGCCCTTTTGCAGCATATTGCCTGAAATAGCGAAACCAGAAAGGAAGGTAAGTCTTCACTTTTCGTCATATTTCTTGCAGTTTTGCTCATAATTTGACTCCAGACTGTAGTATTCAGAGCTAGTATTTGAACTTCTACTCAATGCAGTCATTAAATACTCAAAGCTTTGTTAAAAAATAGGTGAAAGTGAAATCCTAACCTTCAAACGAAATTAGAATGAGTAACTGTAAATGTCCAACAAGGCAGATTTTGGTCACCTAAATTGTTGTATTTCTGACTGGATACGTTCTCTTTCAGATCCAATTCCGGGAGAAAGTACTATGGACAGCCATCACACTATTTATTTTCTTAGTATGCTGTCAGGTATGTTTAATTCATAAAAGTCTACTTCTTCTTTGTATTTCATGATGTCTGATATTATTCAAAATTATAATAACCATATGCCTATCCTGATAATCACCCCCTCCACTTGTAACCATGCCAGCTGGTCATTAGAAAATGGAAGGTACAAAAAACTAAATAAAATGTGCTAATTTATTTGTAGCTGATAATGATAACAAGCAACAATGAGAGATAAGATACTAATACATGTAAAAAATAAAGAGCAAAATTCCACATCATGAACTAACTTGCGCCTACTTAATTTACTAAGATGCTGGCACATCACATCATCAATAAAAATTGTACAAAGTTTTTACCTATCAGAAATATCATTTTGTATTAAAAAATTGCTCTAAAATAAAATTAACCAATAACCAATCTCCCATAAAATCAAACAATACACACAAACAAGAGAAGATTTCTAACTGTAATATTCTTTTTGTAGATTCCCCTGTTCGGTATCATGTCATCAGACAGTGCGGATCCCTTCTACTGGATCCGTGTGATCCTAGCCTCCAACAGAGGAACCCTTATGGAACTCGGTATCTCCCCCATCGTGACCTCAGGCCTGATCATGCAGCTGCTTGCCGGAGCAAAGATCATTGAAGTCGGTGACACTCCGAAGGACAGAGCTTTGTTCAACGGTGCACAGAAATGTGAGTATCATTATTGTTTTTTACTTTCAGATTTTTACAAATTCACCAAATTTAACACAACCTCAAGTTAATTTATATGAGGCATTAATTTATTTCACTTTTCCTCATTAATCATAAGAATGTTCTATTCAATAAATATAAATAAATAATTTGTTTAAGTACTGTCTTTTAACAAGTGCAAGTAATACAAAAATATGAATTTAATTTGAGTCCAGGCAAAATGCCAATGTTTATCTAAATAAGTATCCTCTAGTCTAGTGTTTGGTACATACAGGCAGCTTGCCAAGTACTTATAAAGTACAATAAGCCACCTTATAATGTGCAGAATCTGTAGCAAAACAGAAATAAATATACCTCCCAAGTTGTACAAAAATATGCCTACTCTCAGCTCTTACTGCTAAGATTTGTAACATAAAATTTAAACATTTACACAAAAAAAATATGTAAGTGAAACAGTTTAGTTAGAATGATGTTCTTTATTACAACAGATTATCCATTTTAATTACAACTTAACTTTAGAAAGTGAAAGTTTGTACTGATGATTGATCCAATGGCAGCTTAAGTAGAGCAGTATTCAGTCTGTAAAATTAAATTATTATTACATAATCTATTATTTTGTGTATCTCAGTTCATAAACTTCATTCATCACATCATCCTAAATAATTTAAGTCATAAGTAAAATATAATGCAGGTTTCTTATTAGTTAAAATTTTTAATTTTAGTTATCAAACTATTATATTGTAATAATATAACCCATAATGCCACTTTTTTTACACAACTCAATTATTAATATTAAATTCTAAGGCCCTATCTTTTTTTAATAACCACCATAATTTTCGTTGCAGTGTTCGGTATGGTGATCACAGTTGGTCAGGCCATCGTGTACGTAATGACCGGAATGTACGGAGAGCCTAGTGAGATCGGTGCTGGAGTGTGTTTGCTCATCATCATCCAGCTGTTTGTTGCCGGTCTCATTGTGTTGCTGCTCGACGAGCTTCTGCAAAAAGGTGGGTTGATGACCTAACATCTCAAGGTCGTCTGGAAGGGATCGCGCATATCGATAAGGCTGTCTTTGAAAATGTGTGCAATATTTGCTTGCTTGATTTACACTCAAACTTTTAGTAATGTATGTACAATTGTACATGTTTTTTTTTTCATACAACACTAATAGTATTCGTTTTTTTTTTAAGGATATGGTCTCGGATCTGGTATCTCACTGTTCATTGCCACGAACATCTGTGAAACCATCGTCTGGAAGGCATTCTCGCCTGCTACTGTTAACACTGGTAAGTTCGTAATTTTACTAGGCTCTTTATTGTATCAATAAATTGTTTGCTTTTTTTAAAATAACATTCTTTTTTAGATTTATCCATCATGAAGTTAAAATTATAACTCTTGTTTCATTTGAATTTTTATTACAACTTTAAAAAAAAGTTACATCTTGCCACCTGAAAATATGTGGTATATTTTTTATGGGTGAACACGCGATATTTTTTCCTCCGGATGGAATACCATGATTGTAACATAACATTTTTGCCTTCTTCACACCAGGTCGCGGTACAGAATTCGAAGGCGCAGTAATAGCTCTGTTCCACCTTCTGGCTACAAGGCCCGACAAAGTGCGTGCTCTGCGCGAGGCCTTCTACCGCCAGAACCTGCCCAACCTCATGAACCTGCTCGCTACCGTGCTTGTGTTCGCGATAGTCATATACTTCCAGGTTAGTAGTAGATAGTCACATACTTCATATATTTCCAGGCTGGTAGTAAATATTTAGGGTGCCGCATTTAGACCAAAAGTTAAAGTCATAAACTCATAGCTGTTCCCACTTACTCGCCACTCGCCGCAACAATATCCGCGCGCTTCACAAGGCCTTCTACCGACAGAACTTGTCCAACTTGATGATTATAGTAAGCTACCACATGTAGAAAAAGCCTGTTGCTGACTGAAAGCGATTAGTACGCATTATGGATCTTCAAAACGAATTCATCAAATATTTATTACAGAACGCAAAGTGACAGAAAATAAAGATACCTCAAAACAACTTTAAATGAGGTTATAAACTGCTGCATAACAGATTTAAATTGCGGCACATAAGCATATATGGTGCCTCTTACCAGACATAAACCTATATACATACCTTAAATTAAAGTTAATGAGTGAGTAACATTTGTGCAAATAATAGATCTACCTTGGAATGGTTAAAGCGTGCAAGCAAACCCTAATTAAGTACACATGTTTTAACACCCTCTGACCTGATGGAAAAATACGTAACCATTGTATCTTTTTTCGTAGGGCTTCCGTGTGGACCTGCCCATCAAGTCAGCCCGTTACCGCGGCCAGTACTCCTCGTACCCCATCAAGTTGTTCTACACCTCCAACATACCCATCATCTTGCAATCAGCGCTCGTTTCTAACCTCTACGTTATCTCACAGGTAAGTACACAATGGCCTCTACTCTGGTATAGCCTGACCGGTGACTAGAAAGAGCTTAGGAAGACCATGAGTCCTTTTCTTCTTTTTTCTCTGACTTTTTCTCTTCAGGTCTTTTTAGTCAATGGCCATGCTATAAACGCATTTCTTAACTTTTTAGTGCTGTTACTTTCTAAACTTTTACATGTAAAAGAGATGAAAATACATGAGCATCGCTCAATATCTTCAATAACAATGATTCTGTCCCGCAGATGTTAGCTGTCAAATTCAGTGGTAACTTCCTGGTGAATCTCCTCGGCGTGTGGGCGGACGTGGGCGGCGGCGGCCCCGCGCGCGCTTACCCTGTGGGCGGGCTGTGCTACTACTTCAGGTAAGGAATACATGTCATCATCCCCCTAGCCTTATCCCGTGTTTCACGGAGTCGGCTACCGAATCTAGAGGATTTAAAGAGGCGATCGGCTTAACGTGCCTTCCAAAGCATGAGCTCGAGTTGTTATACCACTACCAGTTACCCATCCATGGCCTGGTCACGGCAATGGATGCTTAACAATCTTTATCGGAATGAATAAGCAAAAGCACTAATCACTTGACCACGAGCGCTTCTGTACTTCAGAATAGTCTATAGAATGAAGGAATAAATTGTTTATTTTAATTTTAGTCCGCCGGAGTCTCTGGCCCACATCGCGCACGACCCGCTGCACGCGGTGCTGTACATCATCTTCATGCTGGGATCCTGCGCGTTCTTCTCCAAGACCTGGATCGATGTGTCCGGATCTTCTGCTAAGGATGTAAGTTTTACGCACCTATTTTTCATACACACTTTCATTATTCCTATGTTGCCCATTCATAATTTCTTTACACATTTCTGAAACTCCTTTTTCGTTCTTTCATAACTCCTTTTACACCCTTTTGTTACTGCTTTCTCACCCTTTTTCAAGTCATTTTACAACTTCGTAACGCCTTTTACACCCTTTCGTAACTTCTTTTAAACACTTTCGTAACTTCTTATACACTCTTTTCGTTTGTGACAACCTTTCATAACTTCTTTTACTCCCTTTCATAACTTTGTTTGTAACTTTGTAACCCTTTGTAACTTCTTTTACACCTTTCGTGACTCCTTTTACACACTTTCATAACTCCTTTTACACACTTTCATAACTCCTTTTGCACCATTCCGTAACTCTTTTTACAACCTTTCAAAAATCCTTTGTTTCTCAAGTGTTTATACACATTTACAAAGTTCATTCACAACATTTCGTGTCTCATGAAAACACGCTCTCTACAACTTGAAACGCTTCGTTCCAGGTGGCCAAACAGCTGAAAGAGCAGCAGATGGTGATGCGCGGACACAGAGACAACTCCATGATCCACGAGCTCAACCGGTACATCCCCACCGCCGCAGCCTTCGGGGGGCTCTGCATCGGAGCCCTGTCGGTCTTAGCCGACTTCCTAGGAGCCATCGGCTCAGGCACCGGTATCCTGCTGGCCGTCACCATCATCTACCAGTACTTCGAGATCTTCGTCAAAGAACAAGCCGAGATGGGCGGCATGAGCACGCTACTCTTCTAAGTTACATAGTGATTTGCTACAATAACGAAGGGAAGTTAAATAATGCTCTTATCTCTCTTTTACTTTTTTTTTATCTGTGGCAGTCTTCTCTACTCAGTCGTATCGAATTGAAATGGAAGATTTTCCATGTTTTCACGTTTCTGGTTTAGTTTCGTTGGCGTATCGTCCTTCCTTATTGTAGCCGAATTAAAATATGGTGTAGAATTCGAGACGGCCGCGCGGCTCTGCGTGCAATGTTTATATAATTGGCCGCAGAACCGCGCGGCTCAGCGTGTGAGCGGCGCGAGTGGGTTATGTGTTATTTATATGAGATGAACTTTATAATAAAATAATTTACGACAAGTACACAGTGTTTTTATCGATATCGGTAACCTAGATTATGTCGATCCAAGTTCCAAGATCCAAGTATTTTTACTTTAGTGTTCAATGATCAGATCTTGATCGTGATCTGTAACTTTGATTGGCATTTTTATACATATGTATATTTTTGAACTTCTATAGATCGGTCTATTTTATTAAATTGTTTGTAGTTTATAAGTTACCCATATCTTACAAAGCTTAATTTAAATTTTAAGTTTTTGTTGAATTAGAGCATTTTTTTTTAAAGACATTTGTAAAACGTAGTTTTTATTATATGTTGTGAATTATATTGTTTATAAAATAGGACACATGCATTCCGGTAGTCGGAATGCCTTATGTGTAGAAGTTTTCCACATGACACGTAAATAAAATTAAGAACATATTAAACTTCTATTATTTTCAGTACTTAAATAATTTTCTTGAAAGTGGTAATGAAAGCAAAGAAATATTTTGAGGTAATTATAACTTTATTTCTCTTGCTATACATGCAAAATACAGAGGCGAAAACAACACGATTTCTCAACTAAAGCTAGTAGAAAAATGGTAACAATTATATGTACAAAAACATTGAGATACTGAGGCCCAGTTCAAAAACTACTAATTACAAGAATAAGTTGATGTATGTAGCGGAGCCAGGCCGTTATGTTAGAGTCTGTGCGAAAAGAGAACAGGCATAGAATTGGAGGGCGCACATTTGTATTAATTAACCCTCGGCTGGTTGCGTGGGGTTTATGCCTAGGTCTTTGACCTAAAACCTCCAAAATTTAATGTAGAAGGTTACTGCTAAAGACCTGGACATAATCCTCACACGACCAAGCGACAGTTAATTAAATACAAATGCGCGCCCTCAAATTCCATGCCTGTTCTCTTTTCGCACAGACTCTACCACCGTGATGATTATCTTAGTAAGTTAGTCCATGATCTTAGCCAGCTACGGTATACAGGGTGTAAAAAAAAGTACTGCGTTCTTTTAAACCACATGTTCTACTATTACTACTGATACTAAACAACTTTTCCAGAACATAATCATTTTACCTCGGAAAAAAAATGCCTTTTCCACACAAAAATGCTCTCTTTATCTACAATTTTGAATGGACGGCATTTATTTAGAGCTAAAATGTTTCTACTTTGCTGAAGTTGTTTGTTATCATTAGTAGAACAAAAAGTTTTAAGGAACGCAGTATACTTTTTTTTACATCCTGTACCTACATCAAAATCCCGCTTGTAATTTGAGTTTTTTAAACTCGGGCCTTTGGAAGCTGGCTTCGGCAAGAATTTACCAGGTTCATTACGGTCTCTCAACAACTAACACTTTAAGGGCTAGTATTGCTTGTTGGTTTATAAGATAGCATTGGAGCCAATTCGTATGCGCACAAAATCACTAAATCTTGACTAAAATGGTCATCTGTCTATCCCAAGAGAGAACAGAACGGGATAGCAATAATTTTAGTTGAGATTTAGTTAAGTCGGGATGGTTAAGAATTGGGTTCATTGATAAGGGATTTAGTGTAGTCCTAGCGGAATAAATTAAAGTCACTTTTCAGATGATCTCTGGTCAAATAGAGGAAAGTTTTGACTGGATGGGGTTCAACAAACCCTAAGCAAATAGCCATCTATAAGCCAACTTCGGATACGAAAATAATCTAAATTAGGAAGACTTAGAGCTACTATGCTATTTCACGTTGGGACTGTTTCTGTAAGTAGCACAGTAGTGGTAGGAAATGAGGAAAATCTATCAAATAATAAGAACGTGGAGAACTGCAGAATTTTATGGATTCTAATCCCGTTGTTAAATTTGGTATGCGACTGTCGCCGCAACACAAATAGGTTTGATTTGACGGCCCTCACAGCCTAGTTGGCAGTGTATCTGCCTGCTACGCAGAGGGTCCCGGGTTCGATTCCCGGCCGGGGCAGACATTTGAATGATGAATTTAAATGTCTGTTTCTGGGTCTGGGCGTTCTTTGTGGTTGTTTCTGTGTATGTCCATGGATGGCACCCCGATACAGGGAATCCTAGTGGGGGCTATGAGTGTGGTCGTGTTTGTTTGTTGCATAGAATGGAAACAGCTGCAATTAGTATACCAAATATTAACTTGCATACTTATTTTTTACTTGAACGAATATTTATTTAAAATATACCTAGATTTTGAGGCACCTACGTGATTTGATTACTTAGTTATCAGATCCCAAACTATCTGATTTTGTCTGGCTGTCCAGCCCATTTTACTGAGGTACTTATAATTTTGTGGTAAAGGATGTAGAAAGAACTATACAATTTATTTTCGCCGTATTTTTTTGCTCAGTTTTCAATGGTATCAGTTATCTTATTGTGCAGAAACGGCAAATTGGTTATGGATAGTTATGGCTCAAAAGTGTTTTAATATTATATTCTCAACTTACCCTCCTTCCTCATTCACCTAACACAGAAAGTCAAAAAGTACGTGATCTCTGCGAAGAAATGATCGCTCAAGTTTTTACGCAATATTTAATATTTTTAACGAATTTGCCATTTCTACACAAGATAACTGATGCAATACAACAGTGAAATTCAGCGTCGATAAATAAATACGGCAAAAATTAATTGTATGGTTCTTCTTACTTCACCACCCTGTATATTATTTATTATTGTATATTATATTTGTAATGCAAAAATAATAAAAAAAAATAGTTCAAGCATATTATGTGAGACTGTTATGCTGTCGTATATAATATCATCTATGTACAAAGCTCTATTAGTTTAATCTACAGGGTGTAAAAAAAAGTACTGCGTTCCTTTAAACCACATGTTCTACTGATGATTCCAAACAACTTTCCCAAAGCACAAAAAATTTTACTCGAAAAAATAATTAGCATTTTCCATACAGATACTCTCCTCATCTTCAATTTTGTATGGACAAGGCAAAAAACATTTCGAGCAAAAATTTTTGTGTTTTGGAAAAGTTGTTTGGTATCATCAGTAGGACATAATTATAGTTAAAAGGAACGCAGTACTTTTTTTTACACCCTGTATAATATGTTCTATCCGCTATAAGACCGTCAATTCGACACGATTAACAATTTGGTGTTCCTAACTTTTGTTAAGTTGCATAACATCTAAATCTAATAAATAAATAAAAAACTAAGTGAAATATGTGTAATGAAGAAAACATTTATTACTTTTAAACAACATAACTGTGAAAGGAAAAAAGAAAACAAGTAAAAATAACTATAAGAATAACAGTGCCAATTATGTCTAAAAAAAGTGGAATATAGTTTTTTTTGTTCTAAAGTTAAAAAGAAACGAAATTGATAGTTGTTGTTCTACACAGATCAGCTGTTTATGTCGGAGCTTTTAAAATTAAAACTAAAGTGCCATCAACTAAAGTAAGAAATCAAGAATTAATTTCCAATCTATCAACAACTAATCCAAAAGTTAATTAGTCACTAAATACAGCGTCCAAAAGTAGTCTGAACCAATAAAATTATAAAAATATAATCTAAAATATAACAACAAAATCAGTTTCCAGCCGCACCAGGCAACTAACTGTATATCGGAGGACCTTACCGGTTATTAATAACTAGAACTAGTGATTTCGCTAACTCAATCTTTTACTTTGTACATGCGTATAATAGCACTTATAACATTACACCTACGAACCGAACTTATTCAAATGGTAATTTAGAATATAAGTGTGTCGCGCCCTTCGCAATCGCTACACGTGTATCGACCTCCGCGACACGTGTCGTCATAACTTCCTTACATCTTTCAGATGCTTTTGCGAATAAAAATAGAAAGCCTTCGGCCTTTCGTCACGTTTTCGAAGCTAAGGCAGTATGTCATGTTTGCATAAACTCGCATTTTGCATATTTTGAAAAGCATAGCGTTTTCGAGTGACATAACGAGTTTAGATACGCGTGTTTCCCTACCGAACGAACAGATTCGAATTACATTTCACGCTCTTCGGGGGAAAATGGTCACGTAAGCGCCTGTAATAATGCAAATTCATGAATACTAGTGTAATATTTTGAAGAATTTCCGTGGTCAATATGACCGAAACTGCTGACGAGCGGAGATCGATAGCGTCATAATTTGCAAAATAATCGCGGCATCGGGCTGAAAAGCGGGTATTACACCGCGAGCGAGTGCTAAGCAACCGTCTCGATCTCTTCCTGCAAAGCTTGCGGCTGCTCCTGAGCCGCCATCTTCGGAGGCGAGTTGTACGGCAAGGTCTTCAGCTTGCGAGCCTCACGTCGCTGCTTCTTCTGCTGCATCACGAGGCGCAGCTGCTCGAGCTTGCATTTCGTCTTGGAGTTGTCGAGGGCCAGCGCTTTGGCCGTGTCGCACTTCTTACATATTTCCTCCCCTTGGCACACGGTGCAGGGTGCGGGGTGTCTGGTGCACGTGCACTGTGTTGCGGGGCAGGCGCAGGGGGTTGCAGGCGCGGGGGAGACGGCGGGGGGGTAGTGCCCGTCGCAGCGCCCGTACGAGCACGCGGGCTGGCAGTGCGAGCATGCTGACGACCCTTCCGCGGTGCTCGTGCCGCAAGAGTGCTTGCGGGTCGAGGATTCCTTCTGGAAACAAACACGGTTTCATGTTAGAATTTACTTTTGTTAGAAGAAGAAAGATAAGATTTGTTTTTTTTTTGGAACCATTAAACTTACATGACTTATTAAAATAAAACATCATTAATAGGTATTCTACAGTATCCAGAAGTAACACGGGCTACTTTTTACCTTAGATCAGAATCATCAAATCACTGGACTAACATAAACATTGTGACAATCAACAAAAAGAGCTAATCTTTGCCCCGCCGCATGATCACTCCATCCATAGGTTATTATCCTCCTTGTCAAACCAACTTTCATGATAAGACAATCTCACAACAAAACTTGTAAAAAAAACTGTATGGCCTATATCGCATATTCCCCATGAAAACAATAATACTACCTTCAGTTCAGATCCGTAAGCTCAAAACATACAATCAGTTGAAAGCAATAATATACTGGAAAAAGATGCACATTGCACATACAAAGTTACATCAATAGCAGTCTATTGATAGTGAAGTTTTACAACTTATACAAGCCTCTATGTATAGTAAATAAAAAAATATATACCTGCGCTAAGGTAATGGGCGGCGTCGCACAGAGTAAGTCATTCAATATATGAATGATTGTGGAAATATCTCTCTTTGGTCGGCCATATCTGAAATTGAAACATATGTGAGTCATAAACATTAATAATGCAATTTTATCTCAACCCTACATGTGTGTGAAACTTACTGATAAAAAGTACCAAAAGGTAAATAAATTGTAGAAGTTATGGACTACACAATACAATAGCACTGTTATCTAGCATTGCATCATACAGACAGATATTTCCTTGTAAAGTGATGATTATATCAAGAAATAATAACAACAAAAAACCTTGTGCAATTTAAGCAAAGATCAATGCCAAATCTAAATACTCAAAAGATTAACTTGTACAAATGGACAAAGAAATATTATCAGCAAATGTTTACCTGTCTTGAAGTGCAGGGTTCAATGTGCCAGAGAAGGTCCCTGAATAAATCCCTTTGCCATGATGTTTCATGGACTCTATCACAGCCCCAGGGCCTATCTTCTGGCGCACATGCTCTTCGGCAGTTCTGAGATCAATCTTGTTTGTGAGCACTTCTTTTGACAGCTTCTTCAACTTCTGTGTTAAGTTCTTTGATGCTTCTATGAGTGCCTTTGTGTCCACTGTTGGTGCAGGAACAGTGCTGGTGGTAGCTGCTGTTCTCTGAGGCTTCTTAGGTGCATCGGGAGCTTTGAAGGCCTGCTTGGATGTGGAAGGTGTAGGTTCCTCAATGGACTCATCGCTACTTCTACTTGGACCGGGTTGCAGGATGAGTTTTCTAGTATTTGTAATATAAGGCTCAGTTCTAGATGTGGAAGGTTGGGCTAAATTGCTTTCTTGTCTATTCTGCATTCTTTTCTTATGTTTATTGACTACAGACTGCATGAAAGCCTTTTGCTTACTCTGCCCAATGGGATGTTTGAACTTAGAGGTTTTGTGAAGTAGAAATTGGAAGCGCTTGTTTTTCATAGGTTCGTTAAGGTTTTGGAAAGAAGGCAGTGGTCCTGTGGTGGACTCTTGTCCATGGCTGGTGGTAGCCAAGTTAGATATTTCTCTATCCATCATAGATTCATCTTCTTCTTCAAATAAGCCTTTGTCTACAGCACTATTGAACAGATTCTCCATTGGATATTCGTCTATGGTGCTCTCTGCTAGGAATGAGCTCTGTTCAGTGAAGTTATCACTGTCATCACTTAGAGAGCTGTCTGGAGTGATGGAAGAAGTAGGAGGACTTGTTTTAGGCATGGCACTTGTGAGAGGCGTAAAATCACAATTATTAGATAACATTTCTATCAAATTACTTTTAGCAGTGCTTGAGGTAGCAGCCTCTTTGTTTTCTGAGGCTGTTGCATCTATAGGACTAGACACCAAGTTAGACAAAGATTTTATAGGAGACTGGTCATTTTCTGTTGAGGTATCTGATGTGTCTGTGAGAGAATTAGAAGTATCCAATGTTTCATCTTTGTCGTCACAAGGCTCTTCTTTTTCAGCTAACTTTTCCCTTTCTTCTGCCATAGTGCGGTACAAGTTGAAGGCATTTTTCAACATTTCTAAATCTTGTTTCTGTAGGAATTCAGGTTGACTTTGTTGTTTATTTTTATCACTATCTATACAAGTTTCGTCACTATTTGAGGGTTTCTGTGGTGTGTTCTGAGGGCTGGGTGAATTGCTGGCATCTGATTTGGAACGGACCGAAGAAGTGGAGGTCTTAGATGGAGTGGAGGTCCTCAGAGAGCGAGAACTTCCTGAACCTGCATTGAGGGTAGACAGCTGCAACTGGATCAACATCATGTGGTCACCTAGCCTCATTGTGAGGTTCAGGGGAGACTTCCCACTCAAGAAATCATTGACCTGTGTGTCATTTAGGGACTCCAATGCCTGCATGACTGAATTCTCGGGTCTCTGACTCTGTAAACAATATCACCACCATTATCATGAGGTTAATGAAATCTAATTAGCTAATAAAGAAGCCGAGAGATAAACGCGCGTATCTATAGGTTTCACGTCGTGTCGAAACACGTGACGACCAGAAGCAGAAAGCGAGGGGTGTCGAAATCGTGTGTACTCACCAGCAGCCCCGTCTCGACGCTCGGCAGCAGGATGACGCGCGCGCCGTCCAGCAGCCCGTTCTCGGCCAGCGTGCCGTCGCGCAGCTGCCTGCAACACGCACAACACCATCACGCACAAGTCGCTACGAGACGACGCGGATGCGTCATCGTATCGACGCAACATTTCCGTACGCTGTTTGACAATAGATGCTCCGCGTCCACTCACCTTTCGCGATGTAGCAAGCATATTCGATCCTTTGACACCTTCAGCTTCTTCGAAACTAGCTTTTTCAGGTGCTCGACGGTACTTTTACCGTTCAGGCTGATGGAGAAATTCCCACCCGTGGTCGTTTGTATGTTCAGCGTTATGTCTGTGCTCTGAGGCGAGCCACACCCGTCGAACACCTCTGTTCCAGTTGCACGCTCCATATTTTACACATGAATTACACTAGAATTTGCGAATAACACTGTTTCACTGCGCACCACTTATCTTTAGATTACACAGCTATTTTATTGCAGGATAGAAATAACAGGGTCACACGCCAGACCCCCAGATTTTGATGTGGCCGTCGTTCGGTGTGACCAGTCTCTTTTCGCGATTCCCGTTATTTTTTTTTCTACAACAGCTGATGCGGAGCGGTGATCTTTGACGTTTCATTTCACGGTAAAAAAACACGGTTATTAAATTTTTTGATAGATATCGTGTTTGTTGCACAATATATTGGTTTAGTTTATCTAATATCACGCTTTTTAGTGTGTTGAAACATGTTTTTATTGCAAATTATTCAATAAAACGCAACCAATTTTCTTTCAATCTCAAAATACCTGAACGCAGTATGCATGTTACGGAATACTTCAATCAACTCGAGCATTACGTCACAGTGACGTCACGAGACGCCCAAGCTGCTTTGTGCGGGAAATTCGAGTGTGAGAAAACTAAGAAAACAAGGAAATAACTTTGGTACTTTATTTATGCCTACGGTTATTCTTGGCACGTTTAAAATAAAATAAAAACATTACGCCTCCTTTATTGGCCAATGGTGTAAAAAAAAAACATATGCCTTCTTTTCTAGGCGTATAACGACGAACTCTCTCAAACTTCTTTCACGTGCACTCCAGAGCACGGACGCACATATTCCTTCTCGTGTCATGCAATCCAGCTTATATAGTCAATAAACTGAGAACAATATCACAAGTGAAAGTACTGTGGAAAGTACCCATTTGTGTCATCATTGGGGGGAATCGAACCCACACTCTGAGAATCAAGAGCCCTCATGGCGACCTAACTTGCACGATTCTCGATAGTGGTAGCTAATTTTTTAAAACCAGATCGACCAACAAGTATGCTAAAGCTAAAGCATGATTTTAAAATAACTGTCATAAAAATCCTCAACCTTTAATATTTCCTCCTTCCAATAAGAAAACACAAAAAAAACTTCGCACGGAAAAGGAAATAATCAGGAGGTTAAGCCATGGACTGCAAAAATACTAAAATCTATCTCCTGGATCAAAAGTTTACAAATATGTAGGTAGCCAGGAACTCACTTATTTCTTGGTCTGAAACATTGAGGGCAAAGTATGATTTAAAAGTAAATACCTTGTCGTTGTACCCATCACATTTATTTCAAATAGACAATAATATTGTATCACCAACTATAGACAAAAAAAAAAATGTATTTATGAAATAATAATAACAGCTTTTTATTACACACATAGCATCGTATTTTTGTTGTCATGATATTAATTTACTTACGAAGGTTATTAAATAAAATATTATTCAGGAAGAGTGGTAACTTTTCTGCTATTTACAATACGTCATAAAAATAGATGTTTCTGTTCAAATCAATACATTAAAAAATATACAGGGTGTAAAAAAAGTACTACGTTCCTTCAAACCACGTAATGTATTAGTGATGTACAACACGATACACAAATGAAATTAAAAAAAAAAAAATTTTTTTTTATTTAATAAAATATTTTTATTTATTTTATTTAATGTGTGTATTGTGTTGTATATCACTAATACATTACGTTGTTTAAAGGAACGCAGTACTTTTTTTTACACCTGTATAAGAAGCATTTATTTTCCTAATTTATTAGCATACACTTAACTCGATGATTATATTTACATACAAAACTGTTGCAAATAGTTTCACAGACAATAATATAATATAGGTAGAACATACAAACATCAATCAAATAAATGCTAAAAATTTATCTAAGAGTTTTTCTTTCTGTATAAAATGTGACTTTCGAATGAAAACTAGATAAAATATTATTGTTACTATCACCAGAATTTTTTAAATTCCAATCCAAGAAAAAGTACACTATATTCGTGTAATATTTAATTTAACAACTCATTTATATAAAAATACCAACAATCATGAAATGAATTTTCTTCTGTATAAGGTCCTTTCTTGAAACGTGTGAATTTACCCATGAAACTGAACAACTTTCTCTAAGGGACATAGTCCAAAAACGAAAAAAAAAATTGACCCTCCATACAAATTGCAGCAGCTGGTACGGGAAGTCAATTTTCTTTTCGTATTTCGACCTATGTTCCTTAGGGAAAGTTGTTCAGTTTCATGGGTAGATTCACACGTTTCAAGATTTGCAATTAATTTAAAAGGACCTTATATTTATACTGGGTGTAAGGAACAGCGTCCCGCAAACTGATAGGGGTTGCTCAGTCAACGATACTGAAAAACCATCACCAGGCTTTTTTTTTCAGGAAATGAGAAAAAATTAGCTTTTCCATACAAATTGTCTGATCGAGCTGGTCATTGAAAGAAAATACATCCTGGTGGTAGTTTTTCACTTTCGTTGACTGAGCAACCCCTATAAGTTTGCGGGACGCTGTCCCTTACACTGTCTCCGTATGTATAACATACAATAACTACATAAAATTTAGACCATTTTAACAACACAGATATACAGTAATATATAGTTTGTATATAGGAAAAAGTATCTTTTATTTGTGTATGTAAATAGAGTGTCTATTTTACAGAAAGTAATGTTAAAGATCACATTTAGTTTTATTTTACCTAAGGAAATACCAGTAAAATACAATTAGCGTACATCGGTACTTTCATATTTTGAAGTAGGAGGAATATTTTACATGTCCAAAACTTAGTTTATAGAACAAAATTTATGTTTTTAGATAAAAGAATAGTTAATTTTGCTACTCAGAGTAGACTAGCGCTAGCGACTCTAAAAAGATTTTAAAAATTACTTTTCAAATTATACGGGGTGTAAGGGACAGCGTCCCGCAAACTTATAGGGGTTGCTCAGTCAACGATACTGAACAACTACCACCAGGTTTTTTTTTTCAGGAAATGAAAATAAAAATTTGATTTTTCATACAAAATGACCAGCTCGATCAGACAATTTGTATGGAAAAGCAAATTTTTTTTTTCATTTCCTGAAAAAAAAACCTGGTGATAGTTGTTCAGTATCGTTGACTGAGCAACCCCTATCAGTTTGCGGGACGCTGTCCCTTACACCCGGTATACAGGGTGTTAATTTAATTGCGTGCCATAGCTTAGGGGGTGTTTCAGTAACGATAAAGGAGCTCATAAAAATATTTAAAAAAATCCGCTATTCAGCTATGGCACGCAATTAAATTAACACCCTGTATAGTTGGACTTTACTAACTAAATAAAATATAAAATACTAACTGATTTGTGACAAATCTAGTATGCTCTATATACCTAGGCTAGGCCTACAGGTATAAAGCAAAAGGTTTTGATTATTTTTGTCAAGAATATAAAAGATAAAAAATAACCTCTTTAGTCTTCCCCATATTTCCCATATCGAATCGGCAACTAAGTCAGATAATACATTACACTATTAGAAGGATCATGATCCGAAGTACTTATATCATACTATTACTAAATAGAGGATCACTCGCGACCACGATTGATGCAACTCAATCGAAACGTCGCGCAATATCTTAAACCATTAACGCATACGAGTCCAAATATGACCACCCATTTTTGATAATTTATATTTGTTTGGTTACCTTTACTGAGTGAAAATAACTGATTAAAAAATTGTGGTCATATTTTGACTCGTATGTTGTTAAGGGTTTAAGTATCTATTTAAAACAATTCGTGCTCAGACGCAATACAATAAAATAGAGTAGATCATGATCCGAAATATATGACATATTAGCTAGGTCAAAGACATCATGATCCGAACTCGAGTGTTTCCGCGTCGATCTCCCCGAAGGTGTACCCGCCGCGGCCGTCCATCTGCAGGTAGTGGTCGTGGTGCGCCCACAGAGACTTGCGGTGAGACACCGTGAACAGGGCTATGCCCATCTGCGAGATAAAGACAATAGTGAAGGTAGGTTCAGCGAAAAAACTAACACAGTAACGCAGTTACACAGTCACACATTCACTCCTAACACAAACACACATACACTCATATCATAACACAAAGGCACATTCCCACACACAATCACACATTCACTCATAATACAAACACACATTTCCACACACAGTCACACATTCACTCATAACTTAAACACACGTTTCCACAAACACACAGTTACGCATTCACTCATAACATAAACACTTTTTCAAACACAGTCACACATTCACTCATAACATAAGTACACAGTTTCTACACACATTTACATGTACCTCATAAAACAAAAACTCATTTCCACATACATTCACTCATAACATAAACACACACTTTTCCTCAAACTCGTTAACACAAATACACTGTTTCTCTCTCAATCACTAGTTCACACAAATAAAGATCTCACAGACAGCAAGGCATTTCACACACACAAATACCTACACAGTGTGTAGTACACACTTACATTAACAACTGTTTCTTAAAATCAATTGTTCGCACAATAACATACCTCACACAAATACACACACATATTCTCTCATTCACACACATATCCTCACATTCACACACATATCCTCACATTCACATTCGCACACATATCCTCACATTCACATATCCTCAAATTCACACACATATCCTCACATTCACACACATATCCTCACATTCACACACATATCCTCACATTCACACACATATCCTCACATTCACACACATATCCTCACATTCACACACATATCCTCACATTCACACACAATCTGTCACTTACCTCCCTACAGTAGCGGTACATGTGTCCCTCCACGTCCACGGACACGGCGCTCGTGCACTCGTCCAAGATGGCGAACTGAGGCTCGTGGTAGAACAACCGCGCCATCTACAATCAATTAAATTGTACAGGGTTTAAAATTGGGATGATGGGATGGTATGGTATGGGATCTACATCCTAAGATCCCGGACAACAAAAGTCTGACTGAACATCTGGCTTGCGACCACCATCATACAGAAATCTTGTACCGTATAGCTTGGTGTGTTGTGTACTGTAGTTATTGATTGTTTGGGGATATCCAAGGGGGGATACACAGGGGCACGTGCCCCCGAAGAACGGTGTTTTTTGTACTGTAGAGGTTCCACAGTCCATACTTGTGCCCCCCCCCCCTAGAAAAAATACCTGGATCCGCCCTTGGGGATACCGGTACGTTCATTATAGTTGAGCTTTCTCCATCTATTTATTGCAAATAAAAAATAAGGAAATAAACTTACAGCTATCCTCTGCTTCTCTCCCCCAGAGAGTACATCCATCCAGTCCTCGACGGCGTCCCAGCCCCCCTCCCTGCTGGTCAGGTACGACAGTTGCACTAGCTTCAGGAATTTGTCTAACTGTGCGTCTGTTCGCCCGCGACGAAGCATCTCTTCACGTGTTTGTGGGTAGATGACCTAGGGAACACGACAAATATTAAGTTAAGCTCTTCGTCATGACATTATAAGCGCCTGAACATGCTTGGTGTGTGTGTGAGTGAGTGAGTGTGCGAGTGAGTGTGTGTGTTGTGTATGTGTGCGCGTATGTGTGTGTTTGGACTCGAGTGTGTGAGTGAGCGTGTCTGTGCGCGTATGTGTGTGTATGTGTGTGTGTGTGTGTGTGTGTGTGTGTGTGTGTGGGCGCGAGTGAGTGAGTGAGCGTGTGTGTGCGCGTATGTGTGTGTGTATGTGTGTGCGCGCGTGTGCGTATGTATGTAAGTGTGTGTATGTGTGTGTGTATGTGTGTGTGTGTTTATACGTATGTGTGTGTGAATTTGCGTTATTTTAGGTATTCAACTATATCATTTACCTGGTCCCTAAGCGTGCCTAGTGTCATATAAGGTCGCTGTGGCACGTAGAACAGCTTTCCTTTGGGCGGTTTGGTGAGCGTGCCGCCGAAGATGGGCCACAGTTCGCCCAGTATACGGAACATGCTTGATTTACCGCACCCGTTGGGGCCGCATACTAGCACGTTTATACCCGCCCTGGAAAATTAGAAATTAAATTTTTAAACCCCCCCGAAACATCATCAATCATCATCATCCACGAAATTAAATAAAAACGAGTGATCAGGTCTTAGTCGGTCGACAACGTGAAGTGGACCCAGGACGGATTAGTTGACTTCACAAACAACCTTTAAATTTCATCGCATGTGAGCAGGGGAAGAAAAGCTTTGTGTGAGTAGGTTTCCTTAGAATGTTCGTCTTCAACGTAGGAGCATAGATTTAATGGTATATTTAATGTTACGAAGTGTGTTTAGAATTCGAGATTCACTAATTTCAGAAAACAGACAATATTTTTTAGATAATTACGAAAGCACTAACTTGACTTCAAAAGTGAGCTCCTTTATAAGCACATCTCCATTGGGTGTAACCAGAGGCACTTTGTCGAACTTGATGATTTTATCCGCGTAAATAATTTTGCCAGCTCCGGGAGACATTATCATCGGGATGTTGCCGTTGCCGTTGGCTGTTGAAATAATAAACATAGTTTTAGAAGAAATAATGCCAAACGGATAAGAGATGTTCATTGGAATATTTTCAGTTTGTATGTATGTTTCTTTGCGAATTTGATGTGTATGAATGTGTGTATTTATGTGTGCAATGGAAGTGTGTATGTGTGGACTGATGTGAGTGTGTGTATGTTTGTGTGTGTGTGTGTGTGTGTGTGTGTGTGTGTGTGTGTGTGTGTGTGTTGTGTACTGTTTTATTAGAGGTACTTATTTAATTAGAGGTTTTTATATGTGAAGTGTATTTATATCTCACCTTGCGCGTTTGTACCCTGTTTGACCATAGTCCTAGTATACTGTCCTTTATTCACATCAGCCAGCACAGTCCGTAGTTGTGTAACTCGCGTGGTCAGCCCGGCTAGCTTGCTCATCTCTCGCCCTGATAACACGAGCCGACCGATGCCTTCAGCCATCTTGACTAACATTCGCCCGTATGTATAGTAGTGCTGGAAAAAAAAAAACATATAAATCATCTGTTTTATAAATCACGATTCCGAATATGGAATGCTCCATTTATTTATTTTCTTATAGTATTATTTTTATTAATTAGTGTGAAATGACAGACAAACATTTCGCTGTTTGTTTCCCACCAAACCTTCAAGTCCTTTTACTACCTAATTATAATTATAAATAATCAATCAGCATGTTAGATTAACTATAATTAATATGATGAACTAACCTTGAATCTGTCATTCTCAGTGCCGGTAGTGAGCAGGTTGTGGTTCTCGGCGAAGAACGGTCGCGAGACGGCGTAGAAACCCACCGTTATCGCGATGTCTGCAAGTACAATACAATAAATAGACATGTTGACTGGGTGGCTAAAAAAAAATATCTAAACTTTTATACTTAAATCTGATGGCTAAAATACTGTGGATCTTATTCATCATTTACAAATAAATACACATTTAGATTTAATAATCGAATCAAAAATATAGAAGTTATTGATTTGAGTAGTCAATATTTACATGCGAGTGACGTCATAACTCAGTATTTTCAAATAAAAAAGCTTTGTTGACATTTCATTAAAAGTTGCTGATTTGACTAGTAGGCAAATAGCGTATTTTTTCTTTCTTCTTTCTCTTCCCTCCTAAGGAGAAAGGTATCTAGACTCACGTTTTTCAATATAGACTCTCCCATCATTATATTTATCAATTTACGTGACATTGTGACTACACAAAAGCCATTAATCAAGATAATTAATTAATTAATTACTACAATGTGCAAAATTCAGCTGTTCTTGGGTCGAGATAATGCAATGTCAAGCGTGAACAATGTCAAGCTTACACTTGCTGGGAGGACCACTCTGCGGAGATCATGCCTGACAGCTGCTTCTAGAAAATTGGTTTCCGTTCCGTTCCAACAAGCTAAGCTCACAAGAGCAAACAAATTATTTTGTTATATTAGTACTAACTTACACTTGGCCACAATGTTGTCTATGAAGCCCATGCCCACCCTGAAGTTGAGGAAGTTCCTCAAATGCCGCGTCAGCTTGTGGAAGCTGGCCAGCAGGGTTAGTTGCTCCCTGTGGTTGCCCTGGAATCACCATAACAAAAGTTGTTCAGTGTTTAAGGCACTTAAGCCTTTGTGATGAAAGCAAGAAAAACGAAACGCATCGGTTCGTCGTTTGTTGACAACTGTTTCGTCTTCACTGACTCATCAGATACGGAATTTGCCCGTATGACAGTTGGTTTGAACGACGAACCGATGCGTTTCGTTTTTCTTGCTTTCATCACAAAGGCTTAAGTGCCTTAAACACTAGACATTGCTTTATCTCGACAGGGATACACGTGGGAAAGGCCCCCTTGCGGGGAGGACCACTCTGCGGAGATTGTGCCTAACCGGCTTCTCTTAAAGAGTTGGATTCCGTTCCGATCCAAACCAGCTAAGCTCACAAGAGCGAAGCACTTGCAAAAGTTGTTCAGTTTCGTTTTCCTTTCCGTGTTCGTCTTGTCGTGTGGGATTCGAGTCGATCCACCCGATTAAACCCGGTGTCAGAGTTTTTAAACCGCCTAACAGCACAGTTACATACATACATACATATAATCACGCCTTTATCCCTAATGGGGTAGGCAGAGCGTTAACGACCAAAACAAAGGTCGTTCCGCTACGTCTGACAAATTTTGAGGGTTATTCCAGATGGATCTGTATATTGCTATAGTGACAGGTTGTCAGCCCATCGCCTAAATTACAATACTAAAACCCTCATATCCCTTAGCTGATTTTTACAGCATGCCCGGGAGGAGATGCAGCTGGCACATTCTATGTTTTTCTATAACTCCCAGTCCAGCATGGAAGCACAGTTAGCTAATGATAATGACTAATGAGCCTCTGATATGGTTTGTATAACGAGCAAGCACCGTTTTTTTTTTCTTCAGACGATTCAGCCTGCAATGTCCTAACCTAACTGGAGAAAATCTCACAAAGTGGTAAATTGACAAATATCTACTTTTGTGTTCGTTAAATTAACAAATATCGAACCCCCTGCGAATCGAACCCAGGACCTACCGGTAGGGAGCCCATGTCTCAAACTACTAGACCACGGAGGCAGTTTTCCTTTCAGTTTGTGGAACATCATTCTTTGCACCCGGTTACTTACAATTTAAGTAAATAATTACCAAAGAGGTACTTTTTATAAATATTTCGTGTAACTTAGTTTAGTCTCAGATGCAAGTAACTAATGGTAGCAATTCGTGGTTACAAAATACGCGACTTAACTAATATAAGCCCATACCTGTCACTTTCTATCATGAGAGAACAGAACGGGATGGCAATAATTTTAGTTGAGATTTAGTTAAGTCGGGGTGGTTACGAATCGGGCCCAATGTAACACGTATTAACTTAACCTATGATATTAACAGCAGGGTTTATCGGGTCGATCGACTCGAAACGCACTCGGCAAAAAGAATAAAACAGTAGGTACCTACCTAAAATAAAACAACGACCGAAAATGTAAATGACATTGAGCTTTGATTTTGGCCGTGATACATAACAAGTTTATTGACACTCAAACCGCGATTTCAGCTCCTAATAGTGAAATGAGTACATAAATCGTACATCATTAAATAGTATATTTGTTGCAGTAAATACATTGTGTAAACATACGAAATTTCATGAAAATCCATAAATAATTTCATCCGTTTTGAGCAGGCCTGCCCAGAATGTCTCCTTTGCTGAATGTACCTAGTGCGTAATTTTTTTTACTATGACCTATGCTATGATGTAATCATTCTTTTTTTTATTGACTATACTATTAGATACTATTGAAGAATGACATTGTATACCGATAAGAAAGGATAATGGTAGCAATTCGTTGTTGTAAAATCATGATCTATAACTGTCATTTTCGATCATAACAGAACAGAAAGGGACGGAAATAAATTTTAGTCAAGGTTTAGTAAAGTCGTGCCCTCAACGAATCGTTAGCAGTATCATTAATCGACATTATTGGACTGGACTGGGAGTGATAGAAAAACGTAGAATGTGCCAGCTGCATCTCCTCCCGTGCATGCTGTAAAAATCAGCTAAGGGAATCGAGGGTTTCAGTGTATTGCAATTTAGGCGATGGGCTGACAACCCGTCACTATAGCAATATACATAATCATCATCTGTATTAGCCCTCGAAACTTGTCAGACGTGGCGGAACAACCTATGTTTAGGTCGTTTTTGCTCTGCCTACCCCTTTAGGGATACAGGCGTGAATTTATGTATGTATGTATTATTGACTATCTCGTTTATCTATGTAAAAACCCCGATAAATACAATCTTGTCCATTTCGAGCCGACATATAAATAGAACATGATAGAACTGATAAAATATTTATACACAACCAGTTCTGTGACTACATCATGACAAAAACCTATCTCGCAAACATGGAAGTCCAAAGATCATTTATCAAACTATGATCACAGTAAGTGGAACTGGAGTAGCCGAGAGATGTCACATTCGGACAGCCATACAAATGGTTCCTTTGTATGAGTGCTCCAGGTGATAAATGTTGAACACGATTTCAAACAATACATAAAAAATAAGGTTGAAAACTACTGGTTGGCCTTGTAAGATAAATGTAATACTTTCGTTCGTTATAATACTTTTGTTATTGAATTTCTTGTGTTAATAGTTTTTTTTTAAACATACATACATACATATAATCACGCCTTTATCCCTAAACAAAGGTCGTTCTCGTTCCGCCACGTCTGACAAGTTTTGAGGGATATTCCAGATTGATCTGTATATTGCTATAGTGACAGATTGTCAGTAGCCCATCGCCTAAATTGCAATACTGAGACCCTCGAATCCCTTAGCTGGTTTTTACAGCATGCCCGGGAGAAAACGCAGCTGGCACATTCTATGTTTTTCTATCACTCCCAGTCCAGCATGGAAGCATTTTTTTTAAAGTAGGTATAAAATAATATTGTGCTATTAAAATACCTATAGGTAGATACAACACATTTTTATTAGGTTTATGATAAATAGAACAAACTTATAGTGATACTGGGTTATACTTACTTGGTAGAATGCGATTTCTTCTGAATTTGTTATGAGCCTAGAGTTTACGTATCTGAATTCGCCTTCTAATTTTTGTTCTTGTACGGTCATTTTGGCTGAAATACAAAAAAAAAAATGGTGTACAAATAATAATAATAAATGTGTATATTCATAATGTACGTATATGTGATAGATATTTATAGAAGAACTAGCTTCCTGTCGGCGGTGTCACCCGCTGCTAAATAAGTTTTCTCGTGGGAATAATGAATTTACCCGCGGTAAAAAGTAGCCTAGCTTTCTAATGGTGAAAGAATTTTTGAAATCAGCCTTTAGTTTTTGAGTTTATTCGTTACAAACATACACACAAAAATACAAATCTTTCCTCTTTATAATATTAGTATAGATGTTCAGATTTCTAGACTACGTAAAGTGACACATTATAAGTCGAAGTCTAGGCGAACAGCCTTGAATTTCTAGTGCCTAGAAGACGAATAAATTGCACAAAAGGCCAAGGTTAGGCAAGTAATTGTTTGTTAAAAACTGTTTAAAATTAGTGACATAATGAGTCCGGTGGCATGTTGCATAGTATAATCAAGTAAGTTGGTTCTTGTCATGTCGTATGGAGTATTAACATTACAAGTCATTTTTTCATGCTTCGTAAACCCTACAACCCACTAGAAAGAAAAGATTCATAAAAGACAAAGATCTTTACGGTTATGAAACATAATTTAGACCAAAATTGTAATTAATTCAAAACATTAGTCTATTCATAAAATCACGGCTATATCCGTAAAGGGGTATTCAGAGCTTAATAAAAGACCATTTCATCCATAGGTTTGTGTACTGATGTTACGGGTTGTCAGTCCATCTCCTAAACTGCAATACTCCGAAACCCTCGAGTCCTAATCCGAGTGCTGAATTAATTAGTGGCTATAAAAGTAGTCATCGCGTGGAGTAGAGATGAACTCGACGCCTTCCCCGAGGAGAGGAAGCACAGGACAGAGAGTTGTGGAGAGACCGGAGGCCTTTGCCCAGCAGTGGGACATTAACGGCTAGACAAGACAAGATAAAAATAGTAGTAGTAGGAAAGTGATAGACAATATTTACCTGTAGGTCTTCTCAGGTATGTGAGGAACACTCCAGATAATAGAAGATACCCCATCATGATACCAGGTGTCTGTAAAAAAAACAATCAATATAAACTTCTCCGCGTTTTGAAATATTTTCCGTGACGAATGAATTTATTGCGATGTATTAATTGCTGTAATAAAACATAATAACAGTTTTTTGGGGTCTATAAAGAGAAATCTGGAATATCCCTCAAAACTTGTCAGACGTGGCGGAACGAGAACGACCTTTGTTTAGGGATAAAGGCGTGATTATATGTATGTATGTATGTTTAAAAAAAAACTATTAACACAAGAAATTCAATAACAAAAGTATTTATAACGAACGAAAGTATTACATTTATCTTACAAGGCCAACCAGTAGTTTTCAACCTTATTTTTTATGTATTGTTTGAAATCGTGTTCAACATTTATCACCTGGAGCACTCATACAAAGGAACCATTTGTATGGCTGTCCGAATGTGACATCTCTCGGCTACTCCAGTTCCACTTACTGTGATCATAGTTTGATAAATGATCTTTGGACTTCCATGTTTGCGAGATAGGTTTTTGTCATGATGTAGTCACAGAACTGGTTGTGTATAAATATTTTATCAGTTCTATCATGTTCTATTTATATGTCGGCTCGAAATGGACAAGATTGTATTTATCGGGGTTTTTACATAGATAAACGAGATAGTCAATAATACATACATACATAAATTCACGCCTGTATCCCTAAAGGGGTAGGCAGAGCAAAAACGACCTAAACATAGGTTGTTCCGCCACGTCTGACAAGTTTCGAGGGCTAATACAGATGATGATTATGTATATTGCTATAGTGACGGGTTGTCAGCCCATCGCCTAAATTGCAATACACTGAAACCCTCGATTCCCTTAGCTGATTTTTACAGCATGCACGGGAGGAGATGCAGCTGGCACATTCATTCTACGTTTTTCTATCACTCCCAGTCCAGTCCAATAATGTCGATTAATGATACTGCTAACGATTCGTTGAGGGCACGACTTTACTAAACCTTGACTAAAATTTATTTCCGTCCCTTTCTGTTCTGTTATGATCGAAAATGACAGTTATAGATCATGATTTTTACAACAACGAATTGCTACCATTATCCTTTCTTATCGTATACAATGTCATTCTTCAATAGTATCTAATAGTATAGTCAATAAAAAAAAGAATGATTACATCATAGCATAGGTCATAGTAAAAAAAATTACGCACTAGGTACATTCAGCAAAGGAGACATTCTGGGCAGGCCTGCTCAAAACGGATGAAATTATTTATGGATTTTCATGAAATTTCGTATGTTTACACAATGTATTTACTGCAACAAATATACTATTTAATGATGTACGATTTATGTACTCATTTCACTATTAGGAGCTGAAATCGCGGTTTGAGTGTCAATAAACTTGTTATGTATCACGGCCAAAATCAAAGCTCAATGTCATTTACATTTTCGGTCGTTGTTTTATTTTAGGTAGGTACCTACTGTTTTATTCTTTTTTGCCGAGTGCGTTTCGAGTCGATCGACCCGATAAACCCTGCTGTTAATATCATAGGTTAAGTTAATACGTGTTACATTGGGCCCGATTCGTAACCACCCCGACTTAACTAAATCTCAACTAAAATTATTGCCATCCCGTTCTGTTCTCTCATGATAGAAAGTGACAGGTATGGGCTTATATTAGTTAAGTCGCGTATTTTGTAACCACGAATTGCTACCATTAGTTACTTGCATCTGAGACTAAACTAAGTTACACGAAATATTTATAAAAAGTACCTCTTTGGTAATTATTTACTTAAATTGTAAGTAACCGGGTGCAAAGAATGATGTTCCACAAACTGAAAGGAAAACTGCCTCCGTGGTCTAGTAGTTTGAGACATGGGCTCCCTACCGGTAGGTCCTGGGTTCGATTCGCAGGGGGTTCGATATTTGTTAATTTAACGAACACAAAAGTAGATATTTGTCAATTTACCACTTTGTGAGATTTTCTCCAGT
>JARACY010003675.1:0-31523 GCA_029255725.1 Scrobipalpa atriplicella | reverse complement strand
GGGCATTGACCTCACCATGTTTCGGCTTGGATGTACTTTCACACCCCTGGAAGTTTATTTTTCCCATCATATAGAGGCGTTTTTATCGTCAGCCAAAATGTTCTTTGACATGGCTTAAATAGCCTCTTCATTTGTCGGAAAATCAAGTAACTTTTAGATAGCTAATCTGGTTTTAGATGCCTAGCAATCAATCAAATCTTTTATGGCTCATATATCAAACCAGAAATTGCAACCTTTTTATTGGATAACCATTTTATTCACCTATCATTGCATAACGGCACAGCATGTTCCCTTTTTGCTGACTAAATTACAGTTGTACCAGCATTTCCAGACTTATATCTGCAATACGGAGACCATTTAAGGACATCTGAATGAGTTATCTCGATCCCAGTCGCCGGTTTCCTATCAGTAAAGTAGGCACGTATTAGTTACGCCCTATGGAAGTATTCAGGGCTGGATCGGTTCTAGGAAAACATGTGTGGTATGCGAAGGTGTCACTACGCATAATGACGTAATTATCATAGTGACAGCACCTGACTTTGAGTGACAGTTGTTGAGTGATAGTGAATGTGGCGAGTGACCTGAATTGAGCGGTAATTCACCATAAGTGGCTACTGGTGAATATGACTGTGTTGTAATTGTTGCATAAATAATAAACAATGGTTGTATGTAACGTATTGCATAAGCGTCTTGAACTTTTAGTGAACATTAGTTAGAATGACCCGATCGATAACAGTTGGCTAATTTTCATAATTATCTTGATCGATGAACGAATTCCTTTAGCTTCACTAGCTATCAGAAATCGTTCAACAAATACATTTGAATAATCTCTACAGCATCGGTACAACATACCGAATAGTTTTATCGCCAATAAATGAGATGTCCACCAAACCATTGGGACACGCATTTGGATACAGAACTGTCCATTCCGCTCGTTCAACAAAATTATTTGCAACTGAATAATCTCAATTGCATCGACACCGTTCCTCGAATAGTGCCTCTGTCAATAAATGAGCTGTCGAGCGTAACCGCTGGAACATACGCGTATCTGCCGTTGGCACATACGCCTATCTACGTTTCTTACGCTTACAGGCGTATATGCCTTTAACAGACGGTAGCTAATTGAACTGGACGGGCCCGTACGACCTAACCGGCTATCTGCAGCTCGGCTTAATAAATTAAAGTTAATCCATTAGAGATTACGGAAATGTTGCGCCGGCGCCGGCGTACCGTTTGATCTGCGGTTTGAGAATGTTCACCATGTCATCATCAATTTTACTGTGGAGCTGGGAAGCGGTAGCGACAGACGGCTTTTGTAAAAAATAGCAGCAGGCTTTATGTCAAAGAGTATTTTATTTAGTTCGGACTTTGTACCACTTTAACCGATAATGCTTGATCGACTTTAAGACGGATTATTTAAAGTGATCTCGATATCCGTATAATTATGATCGTTGATATGGTTTTAAATACATCTTTAGCTCTTTAATCTTGATTTACATCTGGCATATTCAATTAAATTAATTTGATGAAAGGCCTTGAATGAATACACAGATTAATATAATTTGTTATCTTTCAATAAAAATCTGCTCCTTTAGAAATTAAATATGAAACACGCAAAATCATAACCGGAAATTACTTGACCTTACCCTAGCAAATTGCTTTCGCAATTAACGTAATTTTTTTTCGAAAAGTCGACAAAAGGTAACAAAAAAAAACATTATGAATCATTTCACAATGACCTATAACATTTCCAGAAATCGTTTCTGCAAAACCCACGCGTTGTTTGAACCATTTAGGTTTAGCTTTAGCCAGTGCTAGTGTTGCCGATCGATAGAAAGTGCACTATCGATTTAACAATCGATTGTTTTCGTACCCACTACTAGATACTATCGATAGTATCGTTAAGTTAGAATATAATAAACAATCATTACTATCGATAGTATCGCTCTTCAATATTAGATACTATCGATAGTATCGATACAATCTATTGTTTTGCACAATCGATTGTGAATCCGATTGTATCCCTATCGATTGTACGAAAAAATCGATAGTATCAATACTATCAATAGTATCGATGACTTGTGCAATATCGAAGAGCAATAATAACATTGGTAATCAATACTATTGCTAAGTTGTAGGCCTATCGATACTATCGATAGGCCTATCGATTGTGTAAATGATTTTGGCGTAGTACTATCGATTGTTTGGCATCACTAGCCAGTGCCTTTCCCTGACATTGAGTGTATCGTTGTCCAATCTAAAAAGCCTTTGAGCTACCCTTTTTACGACTAAATAAATAATAAATACAAGCAGTAGCTTAGCTTGATATAAGGTAGCATCAATTCCAGAGAAATATGAACGCGTTAGTTATAGTCAGTCGTTTTACTGACCACCGAGGCATTTGATTGCGCGCTTACTTCTGCGTAAATAGCAAATGGGCCGATTCGCAGCGGTTTTTGTAGAGAAATATTACTTTTAAAATGCCACTAGTAAACTACGGACAGTGTTAAAACGTAAGAAATTGTATGGAAAAAAATGAACCATGAATTCTTGTGCAAATAGTTTCCATAAAATAAAAATCACTTTTTGTAAACCGCTACCACACTTTCTGTGTTTGACTAGACTATATACGGCCACATAATGATAATGATGAGTATAGTTTTTATGACCCTCACAGTAAAAAATTACCTAATTAGGAATCTAAATCTTTCATAATGTAGGCATCACATTTTTCTCTTGATGCTCTACCTACTCAGTAAAAGGAAATACGTGATTGTGTGTGTGTGTGTGTGTGTGTAAAAATCGAAACATTTAGATACGGCCACATATTCCTTGTCATTGTATTGTGTGTGTTATAATTAAAATCGAAACATTTTGAGGCGACCACATAAGCTATTCCTTGCTAAAAGACTCCTAAACTACAAGTTAACCCTCAAACTGCGAGTCACCATCGCGTGTCGCGCCACACTCACGACGCTTAGGTTACGATATCATTCGATGTAATCGGGTGACGGCGAATCTAATAAAGTGTGACGATAGGATGGGAATTTCAGGTTAGAAATACATTTCCAAGAAAACGGAAAATAAAAACGCTTAAACCGTTGAGCGATTTTTGGCTGTATTAAAGAATACAGGATAAAATGACAAAAAAATCGAAGTACGTAATGCACAACAGTGCACAACAGTGTTCTTGTAAAATAATCAGGTACATAACAGAACTGGTATCCAATTTATAGACAACATATAAAATTGTCATCAGAGCTGATACCAAATTTATTTGACATTAGCGATATATCACAATTATTTTAAATCGACACCCAACCTCAATAGCCAGAAGTCTACCCTTGAATCTTTTGTTCCAAATTTGAATTTAGGCTGACCAGGGATCGATGGTGGAACCTTGGATTGAAGGCTGACTAGAAGTATGGAAATAACAGGTTATTAGCCGTCCTTAGGTGTAAGAGTCTTGATACTATCAAGCCGTTCCGCGTAGGCGATCAAGATTTCCTTTGAATATCAAGACCTAGCACTAGCTTTTGTTTTCATGGTTATGACGTCATAATTACTGCCCGTAGACAGGACGTACCAATTATTACTTCACATTTCCTTCGTGAAGATAATATTGTAGGTATATTCTATCTGTAAAATTGCTTATATTAGAGTTACTTATACGGGTGCAAGAATCAGCTTCTCGCAAATCTGTAAGGTTTTTGTCAGTCAACAAATCTGAACTACTTTCACAAAGCCTGGGAAATAAATAAAAAATTGCTACTATACTACCCCATATATATAACCGCTTCAATCAGACAATTGGGAAATTCTTTTTTTGTCACCTTCTGAAAGAATTTCTTCGTGAAATAAGGTAGTTCAATTTCGTTGATTAATTTTCTGTTTGACCTATGTTCCTTGAAAAAACTACCAGTCGCCTACGATTGACCGTAACTAAAAGGGTCGTTGACTCACTGAATCAATACTTTCAGTATTAGTGTTAGTTCAATCATACCTATGACTAAATTACTTTATTGGAACCACCTGACTGAAGTCATATTTTTTTTATTATTTCTATGAAACAATCAATCGATTACAGATTACAAAAAGTATGTCATTTATTTTGATAGTAGTAATTCAAGGCCAATGTCAATAAATGTTAAAGTCGTTTCATTATTACATGACACTATCTGTTAACATAAAAATGCTTTTAAAATAAAAATGGGTGTTACCTTTTAAATTATTTTAGTGCAGGAAAAAGTAATTAATTTTAGTTTTTTAAGTAGGTATTCAACAATTTGCAAAGATAACTAGATATTTAATAATTCCAAAATTATGATAAAACAAATTCAAAATACTTTTATTTTGGTAAAACTACCCGAAAATACATTTTGATTAAGAAAAGCTTTAATAGGAAAGGAATTCGCTTCCAATTTTCAGACACTTTCGGAACACAGTCTTTATTGTTGTAAAATCATTAAAATGACATTATAGGTTCTGGTAATATGCAATGCTGCTAAATCATTTTTTTATTTAGTAGTCAGTTTGTCCCACAAAACAAATACGGTAGAACTGTCGCATAGAGTAGAATCCACGTGTTGACATTGGAACTATTTCCAGTGTATTGATTGAATGTTTAGTTTCTGTGTCACATTTTTAGCATCGCTTCGCCTTTATCCGCATTCCACGGCAAAGCAATAATGGTAAGCATGTAACGAGAAATTCAGTATTTATATATTTATACATTTTTAAATATATATAATTTTTGTGAAATGGATTATAAAACGTTTCAAATTTGAATACTTAGTCATAATTTTTATGAAATGACAATGACAATAAAAGATCTAGTGAAATTTTTACTTTGATCAACTAGGATCAGGAATCTTGATGAATAAAGATGGAAAAATAATAAACACTGATGTTTAGCATTATTTCTATTCCACACGTGTTTTCAAAAGTAGTACTTATTCGCATGAAAGGAAAATTAGGCCAGTTTTATGTAATGAAAAAGGCTGTATGTGGCGTGTTGTGAAGCTTACGTGCATAAATTAAAACTGCAGCAGATGGCGTGAGAATAGATCGTGTTAACATTGGAATCGATTTTTTTCCACCTACTAATCACATAGTGTAACTTACCCTATAATATCGGTTACGGTCTAACTACACCGTGGGAAAATCGTATTTTACAGATGATTTTTATTTTACATTTTCAGGTGTTTCTACTTGGTTCATCTATTTAAATAATGTACCTACCTAATATCTATGACACGCATATCAAACATAATGAACTACTTATCCATGATAGGGTAAACAATTTGCATTCTGTCAAAATATCTTCCACATTGTTAGTATAACAAATTCGTAAATGCAAATATTTTATTACTAAAGCAGTAATGATGGTGTTTATTTTCCTGCATCGTCTAAATTTCTTTTAAAATATTTAACATGATAAATGAACCGTCAGATTCCTTGTTCTTTGAATATTAATCATGTTTTTATTAAGCAAAATATTAACATAATTGTGTGAGGTAACGATCGTTTGTGAAGTTATGTTAATTTGATGATTTATGCCTTTAAGTTGTATTATTATCCAATTTGTAAAGTATGCTATTCATTGACAGTCGAAATTTTTATTGCTTTTTACTACCATATTGAGCATTCTTTATAATTTGGCGAAAGAACTTGAATCATACGTATTATTATTAGGTGCTTACGAAACTGACAAGAAGTCAAGAAGCTACAATGATGCAAGTGCGTATAAAATTGAAAAGATGTTATATTACTAAGTAGACTTAAGCAATCGTAAGCTTAGAAATTAGTCTATAGTATTTAATACCTGATGTTAAAAGAGTGTCAAGGGCTTACTTTTTTGTTATAGTATAAGAGTTCCGCTACAAATTTAAAGAGAAGAGACCAAAATTGGTCAATTTGGCTTCACGTAATGAAACCAATCACCGTCTATTAGTCCTAAACATCTCATTACCCATAGCCTAAGTACTAAGTTAGACTCAAAATTAGGTCTACCTAGAATGTGGCACGTGGTCAGCCTGAATTTATCCACTTATCTGTTATCAGCACAAATCTTAGCAATCAGCCCTACCGGTCCCAGTCGGCCCTTTAATGACTCACAATCAGTATTTGTAGGTCTGCGGTACTTACTGATAGCCAGTTAAAGGTTACCTAATATTGCTTCTACCGTTTTCTGAACAGCAAAATGAGTAACTGTTTTTTTATATATTTTTGTATCAGTTTTCTTGATATCGTAGTAATCCCCTTTGAAATATTGTTTCTTCTTAGTAGCATAATATGATTTGTTTAATTTTTGGCATTCGGTAGCACCAAAATTTAGTGCTGCTTTCGCTCTTTCAAGATAAAATACATTCATAAGGTTTTGAGAAACAATTATACTGTTCTGCAATTTTTCTACCAGTGTCTTTTAGGGGTTATTGAAAAGGTCATCATCTTCCTAGCCTTCTTCCCGTATCTCTCGGGGTCGGCTAACTAATCTAGGGTATTGAACAAGGGTACTGGTTTTTACACAGAGCGACTGCCATCTGACCTCCACAACCCAGAAGGGAAACCAGACCCAATCCTAGATTAGGTTACAAACAACCTTTGAATTTCTTCGTATAGGTGTGTGCAGGTTTCCTCACGATGTTTTCCTTCACCGTAAAAGCGCCGAATAAACGTACATATAAAATTCGAAAACCGAAAAACACATTGGTACTTGGTGGGATTCGAACCACGCTGCTACACAGAAGGCCGCGGCTCTATCCACTACACCATCCGGGCTTATTGAAAAGGTACACCAACCAAATATTCCACTTGGCGCCTGCCTATTGCTTAAGAATAACAACAAGGTAAGCATTCTGTAAATCATAAATCTGATACGACAATAAAACAGCGATCGAACTGGCCAGTTGAATTTCTCTAATGAGTCACAAGAGCGCTAACGATTTTCTGTCAACATTTCAGTAGTACACAACCGGCCATGAATAATGGAGCATGTAGTTTGGCCTAGATCTAAAAGTCTTAAGATTACAGGCGTTATTATGACCACACGGGCCGGCCTTTGGGCAGTCAAGAAAATAATTGTGATTGACCAGCATTGTTGGTGAAGGATTTGTACGCACTGCACGTAGAGCTTTGATCACTGATAAGTTCGTGATCTTTAGACCTGTGTGATTGTAGAATTATCATACTATTCCAAGTGTATGAATATCAAATACTTACGTTGAATTGATCTCTTATCGGGGTATAATTAGTTTCCTGTGAAATGATCAATTTATGCATTTTTCGCCGTCCATGTTCTGATAAGTACCTATCGACCAACGATGACCTCTCTTTCAATGAAAAGGAGAACAATAGTATTTCGCACTTGAAAGTCATCTTATCTAAGTTATTGTCACAGATTTACCCTTCTGAGACCCCAAATCAAATAAATCTACCAACATGAAAAAAATAAAAGTCAGTGCACCAAACATTTAAGCTGTTTATAGAAAAAAAAAAAAACATTTTACGTGATCAATATTCCCAGGACGGAGTTGCGGTTGTTTTTTTTGTTTTGATACAAATTTAACTCTCAAGTGCTGACCTGGTATATTATAGCGAAATGGGGTAAAATTAAAGGACCTATCTGAACAAAATCTTAACTGTTATTACTTAGAAACACGTACACATGAACCCAATTCATTATGTGAACTGTGTCAAAAAAACGGGGCAAAAAGTGTTTATCAAGTAGGTCGAACAATCTGATTTATGTTTTTGAAATTAATAATAATTCACTAAGAGAAAACACAAACAACAAACTGTTAACTTTAACTTACATTTATGTTGATATTTGGAGTCAAATTTGTTTGAATGTTGACCAATCCGAAAGGAACAACAATTTAATAAAAGATTGGTCGGGAACCAAACAAAGTACAAATGAACACCATGAACAGTATAAGCACTAACTTCTTCAAAATGGCAAGACAACCGAAAAGGAATAGAAATATATAAAAGCAATCAAATATTATTGTAGTAACTTTACAGTAAAATATGTTATTACTTCATGTGCAATCAAAAGCAAATAAAATCATCGTATTATTAATTTTGTGATGAACTACCTAAAATACTTCAAAGTTATTACTGAGTAATAATTACGAGTCTCGTAACTGTAAAATATTTGCTGTCATCGGTAATTTACCCGAGGTTTTCTAATTTGGGTTTTAGGTACTGGGACCTAAAGGTCACCCCAAGAGGATAATAAAACCTTGCATTGATAAGTTTTTAATACGTATAACCTAGTCATTTTCTTCATTTGAAAATGTAAGGATGAAAAATATCGTGCTGCAAAAATAAAATAATTAATCCTTATCTGTATATCACTTATCGATGTTGTTATTGAGCCAACTTTTAGGAATCCCAGTAAAAAACAAAAAATCTAAGATAATATCCAGTGACCACGTATAAGAGGTACTATATTATACAATTGTATTGAATAATTACATCTTAATTACTGCCGTGATCAACAGATGGCGCCGGCTGCCGAGTGACTTAATAGCTCGTTTGTTGCATAGCTACCATAATACTTAAACAATTATACCATATTACTTGGCGATTAATGATGCGCATATTGGAGATGATAGCGTAGTGTAAATTGATCTAATTATTACTTTGATATACCTAAGCAGTCAGATTTAAAACAAATTTAATAACTTTTGAATAATTAGTATACTAAAGAGAGAAGAAAAAGAAGCAAAGGGTGGACGAAAAACAGACATAGACTTACACTACTGGATGCCAAAAACGTGGAACAATAAACAAAGAAAATATGTTTTTCACTGAAGCTTGAATGTTAGTTGGTCTAAACATCCATAGGTAAAATAAAACATGTCTTTAAAAGTCGCAGGTTCAAGTCCTGCCCGAGGGAGGCGAATTTATTATTTCTTTCTTTCATAATACACAAGTCTTCAGGTACAAAATAGATACTGATTGCTAGGGGTAAATCATTAGATATAGTATTTAAGCAGAAAGGAAATATTCAAGAAATGCTTCCAGATATAGGGTAGGTTAACCGTAATCCAATAATATTATGCAAAACACGAGCTATTATATAAAATATTTTGAAATAAGTACAAAAATAGAATTTAACAGGTTTGCGTATAGGCGACAGAAATTATTCTACATAATGTCTACCTGGATAAGCTGTATAATTGGATTGTAAAATTTTATGTCTAACTTGAAACTAGATTATAATTGGAGTGACATGCGTTTGGCATTTTGCTTGCTCACACCAATCTAAGGCTTCCATAAATAATATTATCGTTATTGCCTATACAGATGTAATAAAAATTGCTATTTGCCAGCGAATACCCTTAAATTGGAAAATATGATATAACAAAATATATTTTACATATCTCATGCTCAGTAAGTGGTTCATACAACCCTAAAACCCGGGATGTAAGTGGTACTTTGCATCATAGGTTTTGAAACCTATGCTGCAAAGTAATTTGAATAAGGAACTGTCAAATTGCAAGAAAAAAAAAGTTGATAGCCTTATTTCAAACACACGGAATCGGATGATTAATCGAATCGGAATCGATTTTAAAACAAATTCTATTCGAATTTATTTAAATATCGAACTGGCCAGTACTAAATATGACGCATAGAGTCACGGAATAAGGCCATAAAAATGTAAACATAGGATTATGAAAATTATGAAATTTTTACTCTGTGGTTTTTATAACATATTTATAACCTCAAAACTTGAGTTTGTCGATTTATTACTTAGCATTTTATTATAAAACATTAACAAATTAAACAGTCAGTATACTTAACAAAATGTCTACTTGCAAATTAGATAATTTTTCTTACGCGAATGCATATATTTGTGATGGTTAAATTCGCTCATAGTGAGTTGGTATTGCCTACTGTTTCGTCGTAATTTCATGTTTTAATTTTCTTATATTTTCCCATAATTTTAACTTATCTTTCATTCGATATGTAAAGCATAGTGCTTACCTCATGGTGTAAGTCATCAAATGCATACTCGTACCATTAGCGCCCTCGCTGCGCTCGGGCGCCAAAAACCTCGTATGCATTTGATGACTTACATCCTTTGGTTAGCAATATACTATTACAAATAATAATTAAAGTATAGCCTATTTAAAAAGGGGTTACGTAAATGTATATGTAGTACTTATAGCACAATTATTTCAATAATAAAGGCAGAATTACGTTTAAATATTCCTTTTTTATTTTTGTTTAATTTGTTGTTTTAATTATGACTTAGCCTTAGCCATGACTATTCTTTAAAACACACCGTAAAATTGCGATTCTTAAATCTATTTAAAGTAAAGCAATTAGCTCTTACATAAAATCTTATAACACAACTGGCCATTCTCTTTAATAATTTTAAAGCAAATAATCTGTCATTATTTCCTCAACCAATAATGAGTATTTCTATAAACTAAAGACTTAATTATGTTCTCTCTTATTGCTGCCATATACCACTCGGTTTACGACAATAGTTTCTTGCTATCAAATGTTTATGGTTAATTTTGTTGATGATTTATTTAATATCCATACTTATATAGTGTGTGTAATGCGGTGAGCTTCAAAGTAAAATTGTATGGTTGAATTATATTTGCAACCTTCTTCAGTAAAATCACTTGTTGTATTAATATTCTGAACTAAATTAAAATTTAATACCATATTAGTAGGTTTATTTGCATTTAAGGCACAGTTTCATAAAGTTCACGTCATTCATGGCGTCATAGACTCATTACGTCACATTTATTGTACGCTAAATGATAAAATAGAGAATTATATACTTTATTATTACAGAAAGATAACATTTATTTCGAAAACTCAAATTCTAGCTGACTCACACGCATTTACCTACTACCTATACCGTTATTATTCAAAGTTTACATGTGAACCATTTCCTTAAAGATGAATAGCTAACCCAGACAGGAGCAGTTATTAATAGTTTACGAGTACCGTACACCAACGTTCCACCTCTGCTTGGCCAAGACGATATGGTCTCGACGGCCATTGTAGTGATAAGTGCTCCGAGATGCGTAGTTTAGATAAAACCAGGCTTCATCTGGATCAAGTTTATGGAATCAAGACGAGATTCTAACATGACTTTGAAGGATTGGGATATTATAAGTTATTTCGTGAAATACCTAGGTAAAATTTTTGTGATTGGGGTATTTTTATGCAGACGATATGGTTTCGACGGCCATTGTGGTGATAAGTGCTCCGAGATGCGTATTTTAGATAAACCAGGCTTCATCTAGATTTTATGGAATCAAGACGAGATTCTAACTTGACTTTGAAGGATTGGGATAAAATATGCGTCTTATTTTGTTTTTAACTTAAACTTATAAAATTATAAACGGCCATTGTAGTGATAAGTGCTTCGAGATGCGTAGTTTAGATAAACCTTCATCTGGATCTTGAGACTAGCTTTATGGAATCGCGATGAGATGGAGGTTACTTTGATACTTGACTTTGATCGATTTGGATTTTTTAAGTCACTATGAAATAGGTCATGATTATGATCAAGGTGTGTTTACACATTCTATCTGTGAAATTAAATTCAAATGTTTAGTTCAAATCCGTGTGATACAATTTCCTATTGGATGTCAGACGCAGTAGTGAATTATTTAGTGGTTAAAGTTGGATAAAATTTATTATTATATGATCCTATTCCGTTTTTGCTTTTCCAAGAAAGTGCTTTAAATTATTTACAGTGAATGTAATGTAAGTATATGTTTGTCAATATTATGCAACGGAAAAATTCATTATGAATTTTATCTTGTTGTACATTATGAACATTTATTTCAAACAAACATATTAAGTGCCTTTTATTTTGAGTTTCATATCATTTTTTTTTTTATTCTTAAGTACATCTCTTAGCATAGTCAACAAACTAAGGTATTTTATTTGAAGTGATAAAACGAGGATATAATTTACCAAAAAAATCTTCTAATGAACTTGCCGCTTTCTCCAAATCATAGTTAAAATCTCATTCCTTCAAACGCCGCCATCAAAACTGTTTATAAATCTCATAATCTCTATAAACACATTCACACATTCTTGGGTTATCATTGTCTTTATCGACTTTTATGAACTGTCTCAGATGTGGTGAACCCCTTTAATAAAGTCAGATTTGCTTGTTAGATATACCTATCTTTGGTATACCTACCAAATCCTTATTATGTCATGTATAGATGTTTCATCTCAGACTGCCGCTTAGCCATATACTTGTACTATGTGTAAATGTACCTAAGTACTCGCACATCGCCGTAGTGTGTGTGTGTGTGTGCGTGAATTTGGCATAATAAAGTTGTGGTTGCGCATACAAGGGCGCATGTCCGTATGCACTACCACAAAGTATGGCCGTGCGGCAGTTGTGAGATAAAACCTCTAACCTGGAACGTTTAAGTTTTTTTTTATAGTCTGGGAATGCACAAATTGTACCCATTTACTTATTGTCATACTTATTTATACACAGTGCTTTCAACGTCAATTTGAAGTCAAATTATTCAAAACTACATCAAAGAAATATTGCTTCGCACGGGAATGCCCAAAGTTATGGAAGCAAAGTTATGTTGATAATATACATGTAGACTCGGGGAAGTTTGTCACTGATAAGCAAGTTGTAAACATTCCTGCGGCTCTTGGCTAGGTGACAACACTTTGTGTACATACGGAACACTGGTAGGAATATCGCCTTTATTGACTTCATATTTAGAAAGAATTCTCTTGATCATTTTATATCTTTACATGATATTTTATTTGAATATTTTCTTGTTTGGTTCGTCATTTTCTGACATAATTAAATTAATTGCGGTAAAACAAATTTCCTATCAAATATACCGCTGCTGTTTACTTACCTTACATAATACTAAACTTAAATAATTACTTAAACGTAGTAAGTACTTAAAAATACCTACATGAAGTATAAATTAAATAAGCATTTTAAAAACATATGACATAAAGTAACCAAATACCAAAAAATTAAGATTTCTATAAAATAAAAATATCCAATTGTATAAAACAAAAGCCAACTAACAAGACCACAGATCCTAAAAATGACCAAAGCAAAAGGAAACCAAAACAAAGAAACAATAAACCAGTTGCAAAGTAAAATCAAAGCGCACTTACTGTTATCACGCAACAATTACGAAAGCTCCAGTTATCAGCTCTTATATAAAACACTTTCGCTAGTCCAAAGCACCATCCAGTATTGCACTTAGTTCACACAGTTCAAGTCACAGTCTTAACACAACAACTGCTAAGGGAATGTTTTTGAGTTTTTATTTTTGTTGTTAGTTGCGCGCGCCGCTCCGTCGTCGCGTCCGTAGCGTGGTCGCGCCGGTGCCATACTAGCACTAGCCGCGGCCGGCCACGCCGCAGGTCAAACCACCCCGCTAGCTAGCCAGCCAGACACACATGGAAACTTATAAGTTTATACTATAAGAAACCTATACGACCGCGGAGTACAGTCCTAATGTACTTTTTGTTGCTTGTGAAATGGGTAGAGTAGTCTAGGATTGGTTTGGACAGTTACTTTGACTGTTACAAATTAATTTTACGTGATTTTTTGTATTACCTAATTTATTTAACGATCATGGTTCCTGTTTTTCTAGGAACTTAGCTTAAATTTATTTATGATGATTACCTGTACAAAAATAATTTAGTTTTCACGCTAACTTCACTTTAAGTTTTCTAAAAAAAAGAGGTTTCTTGTCAAATACATTTTAGCCAAAATATTCAATAAATATTTATTTTACAATATTTATGATAAAAGGTTTGAAAGTATATTGAACTAGTTAGAGGTTATTTTCCCGTGAAGCAAGAAGATGGAAGTTTAAATGAATATTTTGGCGATTCGTTTTCAAGTTTTTCTGAGTTTTGAAAAATCAAGCAAACTTGAATTTTATTTAAATAGTAAGTTTCTGAAATTAATCAATAGTAGGAAGTTATACTTTTTGTAGTTTATTGAACAATCAAGAAGTTCAATACGAGTTTTGGATACAATAACAGTTCATGTAATTTGTTATTTTGTTATTTTTGTTGAAATAAATCAGAGCCTAGATTCACATAAACTCATTCACCGCGAAAAAAACTAACAAAAAATAGCCCTACGAAAGCCTACAAAATATCTTGAAAGCTGTATCGCGTGAGTAGGGTGAGCGCGCCATGCGTCGGCCACCGACTGTATGTAATAATTGCTGGAGGAAGTTTCCGAGCGTGACTTACGAACCCTCGCTTACCCTACACCTTGAGAACTGCGGGGTGGTCTTAATTTGAAAATCGAATTTTGTGCCAGATTCCTGCAGCGAAACGTTCGAATTCGAAAACTATAACATTCCATTTTCGAAAATATTATGTTGAGGAAATGCGCTCGCGTTGATGTCTTTTGTATGGAAGAAGTTGAAATGCGTGTGCGCGGGTTTGAAGCGAATCATTATTTTTATTCTGTATTTATCTATAATTATAATTGGAGGCGACTATTAAGTTGATTGAATTGAAATTAAGTTAATTTTTTTTTTCTGTAGCATCTAAATTAAATTATAGTTTAACAAAAACTACCGACGCGGTAGATAGCGGATGTCGTAGTTCATAGAAATAGGTATACAAACGTTGCAAAAAGTAGTATTCGTATATTAATTTTAAGTAAATTGTATTTTTTTTATATACCAAGTAAAAAGATTGTAAATCAAAGACAACTTTTTTAGTCTAGTTAATTTCATTCCATGGATTTACATGTTGAAATGGAGAAAGAAATAGGGGAATGACAATTTTAATAGCAGACTTCGTTGCCCCTTCAACCAATAATTCAAAGTTGGGCCCATAAATTTAAACGAGGACAATTATGATGTCTGCATTAAAAAGAATATTAACCTGTATTATGACATCATTATAAGAGACATAAATAAGATATTGATTAATTTGAGGTATTCCATGATGGAATCTGCATTCGTTAATTTAATAAGCGTGGTATTCTTTGACAGAGGGTTCTGTAGAACAGAAAGATTTTTTTAATCTTTCTGGTTTGAAAATAATAATGTTTGAGGAATATAAGCTGATAACACTGACGAACAAAATTACTCAATTGAAAATATTTCTGTTACGTTCTGAAATAAAAAAAAAGCGATGAAAGATGAACAGCTGCTAAAATAAATTATTTTCATTTAGTTTATTTACTTCAGAGTCAAGTCACGTCATAGTTCGTTTTTCAACAAACGTAAAAAAAACGAATATAACAATCCGTGCGCACAATTTTTTTTTTTACTTTTGCCAAAGAAAAAAACTCTTCTCTAAATCTTTATTACCGATCGATCTCCAAATACGTAAGTACGACCGAAATATGCTAATGTCATGTAAATGGGAGCCTATAAAACCAAGATGGCGACTCCACCGTTCATCGCTCCACAATGAGCTATTTTTCCACTAGACGGCACGGCAACGACATGATAACGATACAGTTGCTCTGTTTTTCCACTAGGATGATAATACTGTCGACGATAACGTCCATCTAGTTCAAATCTGAGCGCAAACACACACGCGCATGCTTTGTATGAATACAAAACACATGCAGTTTAGCAGGCTGGCGACGATACCGGTGGGAATCAATGCCGTGCCGTTGCCGTGACGTGAGGTGGAAAAGTTTGCCATATTTAATTGGGTTTCGTACATTATCTCTTCCGCGATACCGTTGACGATACCGTGCCGTTGCCGTTGCCGTGGACGTGCCGGAGTGGAAAAATGCACAATGGCTAATCAAAAGGCCGTATCTCATTCTGCAAGACCTTGGGTTGGTATTGTACACTGCCCGTGGTGACGACTTTCAACCCTGGGGGTCTTTATCTTCCATTGCAGGATTTTCATTGACAGATTACTTGTGAAAAACATACTTTTCAGAACATTAAATAAGTAATCGTTCTGATCTACTAGTTTTTCGCGGGATTTTCCGTGAAAGTTAAATTTTGTCTGCGATAGGACCCATTAATTACTTCGGGATCATGTATGTGAATTTGATTAAAAGCTTTTGTAGTTTCCAAGCCTATATACAGTGGAATTTCATTTAAACCACCCAATATTTGTACATACTTTGCTATGAGAGTTTTATGAGAAAAGTTAGTTATGGTTACAATTTACGAATCCTATTTTATGTGCTATCAGGGGGTTTTAAAAATGCTCTGAAGCTGAAACTCAATCCTTAGAAAAGGAGGACTTTGATTTAACATGAAATTGTCACGCAGCACTTATTATCACTGATAGATAATTTATCAGCAATGTACAGAAAATCTTACTTTCGTCGACCTAAGAAAGAAACCTCGAGTCGGACGTTACGTTATTTCGATTTCATTTGCGTGCTCGTGCGCTGTTCGTGTTGCTTTTTTTGCTTTTTTGCTCTTTTTCGCAGCGCCTGCGCCGCGCCCAGAGGTCGTGGCTTGATCCCTAGGCTCCAGATTCAGATACAGAAAAGAGCATCTACATTTGTGTGGGATAGTTGGTCTATACTTGCGGCCGTTTATTTTTATTTTAGTGCTGCGATTCGTATCGAGTCGCTCTGAGTAAAAGGTTTTTTTTTAGAATTGGTAAAATATTGTAGGTTCAATTTTAAAATTTTCAAATACGGTGTAACCTTAGATAACCTATAATTTAAACTACGGCCTATATATTTAATGCCCTAATTTTGAAAGGCACAAAAATATCCATTCCATATTACGAAATTTATATGCTAATCGTTCTAGTGAATGACACCTTTTAATTGAAGATTTCCTGTGTGAACTGTTTTTGAGCCTCTTGATAATTATAAGTCGATAATAATTATAAAATGTAGGTAGTTTTATTAGTCATGATTATAATAAATTTACATAAAATATGCCTATATCTATAACGAGGTGGACAGACTTTCTCTGCATTTGACAATTTTTGAAGTATATTTCAGATTATTTATGAAGTAATCACAAGATAGAGAGTAATATTAAGTATTGATTTGACAGACTGTTTTGTACTGAAATAATATTTCTGAACGAACTCAAACTCGCTGTCAGTTTTAATTCAAAAGCTGATTATGAATACAGGCTGAAGACTGTTTATGAATTTATTTTTATAATTATTACGTTCATTTTTCATTGATATAAAGTACAAGTCACAAAACATAAAACCCTAATCCTGCAGCAATTCAAATCTATATAATACTATTATTTTACACGCAAAATAATCATCTTTTTCCTCAAAAATTAAAAAGATTTATTTCAAGGACCTCATTAAGATCTTTTGATTTGTAGCGTCCTATTCTTTTGTATAATATTGAAATATCTTCAGGCGATACCGATTGGCGATTCGAGTGGTAGGATTAATTCGCCAATGATGAATCGACTCAGTAAATCTTACTAGTTATTTACTGCTTGTTACCATCGGCTTTGTTTCTCCTATTTCTGTTGTAGTGAAGTATGCAGTACATTATAATGCGGTGCAAATAATATTTATAGTTTTCTCTGAACTGTTATGAAAGTAATTACGCTGGTTTGATTTCGTTGCTTACTTGTTTCATCGCATTTGAGGGAAGAATTGGTTTAAAAGAAAAGAATAATACTAGTATTTTTCTGAATCTTTTTCAGTTTTGTCTTTTTTGGAAACAAATCTTAAGATCTATCCTTCATTTAAAAAAAAACTAAGGCCCGTATTTATAATCAGCTCTCAAGACTGACAGAGAGTTTGAGTTTGTATCAAAAATGTCATTTCAGTACAAAACGGCCTGTCAAATCCATAGGTACTTAATATTGCTCTCAATCTTGAGATAACTTTATAAATACGACCCTAAGCCTCAAGGTTCAACAGCTCAGTTTTCTAGAAAAAATATTTTGTCTTTCTTCTTCTTGTCGATCGAACCGATGTTCATTGCAACTTAATCACATAAAATACCTATATCATTATTGTTCATGACTTTGTTCAATACTAGATTATGAGTATCTAAGTATTTCCAATATTTAATGAGGATATAGATGAAATAATTTAACCATACATTGTAATCTTATGTAAGTATGTTACCAACAATGTAAACCAAAATAAGATGCTTTCTCTCATATAATATAAGATGCTTATACTCGTTTCATGCTTTGTTTATGGGGCTTCAATCCCGAATGAGAGCTTTGAAGTAGGTACAATTTACAACAGCAAACAGTGGTGACTCAGTAAAATTTTGGCCGAATACATGGATTTTAATTATGTCCACAGGAAAGTCATCCCAAAAAATCAAAACAAATTTTAGAACAAAAACGAAGTTATTTAAAGTATTTGTTTGAATTTCAAATTCAACAACTTGAAAAACTTGAAAAAGTTGTTGGATCTGTGAACATGGTAATCAATGACGATACCAAAATCTAACAGATGTCGATCTCTACAATATCACATCTCATTATTAATCATAATATTGCTGACATAAATTAATACGAAATTGTTCTTTCGCGTCTCTTTTTTAAATTGTATATTGCGAACGTAATTTCAAATACAAGGACCTGGACAATAAGAGTCCAGCACTTTAGGCCCTGACATTAAATTGAAATAAACCCTTGGAATCGTCCACAAAAAACGTCCGCATCACGGCCTATTGTATAGTCCGTTACTCGAAACATTTCTTTTTACTTCTTTTTATTTTCGTAAACAAGACTCGTGTAGAATGGACTGTTGCCTTTAGTTTTCTTTTTTATGTGGTAAAAAGTAATTACGAGTCACGAATCCGTGGCCGGGTGCCCAGATTAATTGAATTCTTAGGTGTGAAGAGATGGAGGTAGACGCTATTGAGAAGGGGAGGTGCGAACACATTTAGATTTTTATCCATTTCAAGTGAAAGGTTCAAGCGAAGATCTTGAAGAAATGATGACGTAAAAAATTGAGCCAGATTCGGCATTATAATATGAGCATTTCAAAACATGTAAGTGTAATTATTAATTAATCAGAAAAATTGTTTAAGGTAACTGTCACAGATTATATTTGCCAACCGTTTTAACATCTGAGTTTTACACAACATATTTTATGTTTGTTTGTAGTCCTATATTTTCATTTGTAGTTTATTTTTATTTAATAGATAGTTAAGCTATGTTATTTTATCCAATATCATTACGTTCAGTCACAACACAATTATCAACATCAACATCATTACGGATGGCCTTAACGCCCACTGAACCCACTGCAAGACATTCCGAAGTTTCTATAGTGAACACAATTTTACTTAAGCAATCTTATTATCATTAATTTGTTGATACGGAAGATTTATCGATAAAATCATTAAAAAAAATAACGAGTCGAGAACGAAGAAAAGAAGCGCTGAATAAAAGAATCTGTTGCATTAATTGGTACATTAATTGGCAGTTGTTGTAAATGTAAAAACTAGTAACCTATTTTAATCTAGGAAAATTATAGCTAGCAACCTCCGCGTGATTTGGCTAGAGAGGTTATGAAAAGTAGTATACAAATTGGTAAAGATTGTGTTTTACTATTCAAATAAACACGCTTTGATCCTACAACTTAGATCAAATCTATCAAGGTATTTCTAAGAGGTCCATCATTGCTTCTCATATGTGATACGGCGGCTGTCAGACCGAACCATAAATTATATGTTTTATATCTACACCAGTGGCTCCCCGCGGTGTTACTCACTTGGATCTTGGTTTTCCAGGTCCTGTGGGAATTTTTCTTTCTTCACTGGATGAGCGAGTATCTAAGCCATAAATATTGCTTTGCAACATCAGCTAATTTTGGTAGTGTTTGTAATTATTCTGCACAGTAGGTACAGATTGACGTGGTTCTCAATAACTGTGGGCGCGGGGGAGTATAAGGAGAACTGCTGTCAAATCTCTATATGGCGGCGCTAGTTCAATTTTTCGACACGTTCATTTAAAAAATGCATGATCATTCTGTACACCGAATGACAAACGCCATTGTCTCTTTGGGTCGGATAAATCCTCCGTTTCTAAAAGTATCGTGTCACGAGTAGGTATATGACGAAGAATAAGGACGCAACAAAGGTCCTCGAATATTATTAGAATGCTAAAAGATTAACTGAAATTAAAGATTAATGGTATATAGTTATTTCTTAAATATTCAAGAAGTTTTTACCTTTTTTATTCATACTTTCCACATTTTTCGTGATCGTACATATCATAGTTTTCGTAAGACGATGTTTTTTAGTACTTATTTTTATGATTACAAAGCAACAAAGTATGTCCATTAGATGATCGTAAACTAAATACATGTGGGCATTATTTATGGTCATATTATTTTATAGTTAAGTTTATTGCATATTTCCACGGTTGGTGTTACAGCAGGATTATTATGAAGAGCCTACTTTTTGAAGACAGAAATACCATAAATACAAGGTACGAGGTACTGCACTAAATAGGTACCTACTCTTTTAGTAGAAATTATAGTTAACACTAAGAAATCAAATTCAAAATCAGGATACAATATAAAACTAGAAAGATAGACATTTTATTGACATAACTCTAAAATTCGTGGCACAACGAGATCTATCTTTAAGCAGTATCGCGCCGTTTCGCGAGTCGCTTCCTTGCGTTAAATGACTCATAAACCGGGATTTAAAAAAAAACTGACCATATTATAGGGCGTGATTCTACCCATGAAACTAAACAACTTTCCCCAAGGAACATAAGTCGAAATATAAAAAAGAATTAGCCTTCCCATACAAAATAATGGTGTCAGCGGCTCGAGTGTATTTGTATGGGAGGGTCATTTTTTTTCATATTTCGACCTATATTCCTTGGGGAAAATTATTCAGTTTCATGGGTAGAATCACACCCTAAAATATGGTCAGCTATTTTTTTAACATCCTGTATTTAAATAAGATTATCATAAAAAGAGATATCGTAAATTTTTTTTCTGTACGCTTGTTTACATTTAGAAATAAAACATACATAATGAAAACTAGTATTAGCATAGCTATCTAATTGTATTCATGTTTAGTTTGCATATAAATTGTTTTTAACCCTTTTGAGACTGCTTGCGTAACTTCATTTCGTATAACTAAGTATATTTATAGTCTCCAACAATGTAGAGAACATATTTGCAACTTTACTATAGAAACGACTTAAATATCTCTTCTAACTATTCCACTAAATGTAAGTATTGGTCATAATTGAAAAGTCATTTTAGGATGTGCACTATGCTGTATCGCCATATAAATTATTAAACACCATATCGGACAATTTGCAAATGATATAAACCAATAAACAGTAATTGAAATCAAAAATTTAATAAGATCGTGTCAATTGTCAATTTATCAAAAACCCTAGTTCACCCAGTTAATGCTAGTTTGTTTTAAAAACCATTTTTTTAAATACTTCTAGTCATAAATTTTCATTTCACTTAAACAGTTTTAAAGCACATTCATGGTTTCGTGCTAGTGAAGTAAGTTTTAATACTCGGCCAAACTAGTTGAAGATTGTATCAAGATAGCTCATTTCCTAACTGTTTCTTCGGCGTTTGCCGCCCACGGCTCATTAGCCCAAGTTTGTAACCTTTTCTCAAAATTTCTCTCTTTTTAAAGTTATTTCGTGAAGATATTTTTATATTATTACAATAAAAAGTGCCTATCAACAAACGTAAAATTTTAGACGATATTAAGTTAGTACTTACCTGCTTGCTCTCCGCCCGCGGCAAAAGTAACCTATGTCCTATTTCAGGATTTTACCTGCCTATTGTATGCTGTGTCATCCCGATCCGTCCAGTGGTTCACAAAGCTTATTTTTATTATAAATTAAACTAATTAAATAAGGCTTGTGACACACCTGTAATAAGTATACTTCTGTTAGCTGAATTCAAATACATCAAAAAAAAAATGTACTCGTAAATGGCATACTGCTCTGTCACAGAGAGAGAAGTGTGTACCTAAAGTATTTTATTATTTTCATTATTATCTCGTAACATGCATTCAATACCTATATAACCATTGCTTCGCGCTGACAGTATAAAATAAAACTAACCATCCAGCCAAAGTCAATGCATAAAATCGGTAGCTATACGGATCATCCTCGATTATTAGGTAGGTACTAGACTGCGCAAAGTTAAGAAAGGGTAAGGTGTTAATCAGCCTACGTGTTTGTGTGTATTTGTTTGTTCCTTTGTGGCTCTATACTACAGGGATTAAAATTACGCTTGCCCGATTTTGATGAATCTCTGCTCTATCTTGTGAGTGTCACTATAGTCTCAGTTACAGGTAGGTACCTAAACTAAATTCATAGGTACATAAAAAAGACTTCAACATTCTTTTATACCTAAAAATAATTTTTAAAAATCGTTTAGGATTTATTAAAATTTCCTTAATGTCCACTATTTACGCAGTCGGGGTTATATTTTTTAAGAACTAGTTACAGAATGAAAGCGTGCAGAACTCGGCGTCGAGCTTGTACGTGTGGGACGATATGCGTTCTCTGCAGATACAAAAATTACACGCACATTTCACGCTTCCAAATGTACTTGCTATATTTTTATTTGTGTATTTTATGCTCGGTTTTTCAATCAGTTTTAAAAGCGAGTAAATAGAAAGTTAGATTTTCTTTTAATAAATAAAGTAAAATATATCGAATTGAAATTATACGACTAAGTAGGATTAGGATCGACCAACTTAACTTGTCCTATGGATCAAGTACATACATAATAATCACGCCGTTATCCCTAATGGGGTAGGCAGAGCGTAAACGACCTAAACAAAGGTCGTTCCGCCTGACAAGTTTTGAGGGTCATTCCAGATAGATCTGTATATTGCTAATAGTGTCAGGTTGTCAGCCCATCGCCTAAATTACAATACTGAAATCCTCGGATCCCTTAGCTGATTTTTACAGCATGCCCGGGAGGAGATGCAGCTGACACATTCTATGTTTTTCTATCTCTCCCAGTCCAGCATGGAAGTAATCATTAACACAGAGTAACTATATCATTAATAATCATCTGGATCAAGTAATCATTAATAATTATTGATTTCCCTTATCATTTGCGGTGTAGGGTTATCTACTAAAAAATTCTCTTTTCATCACATTGGATCATATTTTTATAAGAGATCCAAAGAATACAATCTTATTAATAGTAAGTATTCCTGTTATGATAAGTTGTCATGTAAGCCCTTCACCTTTGAATAGGTTCTACACCGCGAAATACTCGAGTACTGCCATTGGGTACTGCTACTGATTTTCAAAGTATGCATAGTGTAACATTCAAAGTTTATAATGGCTACGGTCTAACCTGGAATTTTAGTTGGATAGTTTCTTTATCATCGTTAACTTCTATAACAACCAGAAAATTTAAACACTAGCAGGCGTTAGCAATATTAGGAAATAATTGCTAAAAGCATTAATTACCTGAGACAAATGTTTCGACAGATATTATTGTATAAACTTAATGGATAATTGGATCGAATGTAAGATCTCAAATGATAAGATCAGAAGATAATCTAAATTTACACCCTTCTTGTTGTGAGGTCGGTAAAATACGGGATTCATGGGCACGATTACACTTAAATTAAATAGAAATTTTAGGTTCAGTCGTAAGAAAGTATTTCAGTTTATTGTTGTGTAGGTGGTAGGATTTCATGCAATGTAGGTAAATAGATAAGTTCCTAAGTTATGCAGAACGTAAATAAGTTTTATGTACTTACTTTTTATGGGTTGTTAAATTAATTAATTATCTTAAGCTGATTGCACCAGATTATTATTGGGTATCACATACCTTGCAGAAGTAGTTTCAAAAGTTTTAGACTAAGGGGCATGGCAAATAGGAAGAGGTGCGACGCCGGTGCGTCACCGGTGCGACGTTTTTGTATAGAGACTTCAAATCAAGCTGCGCTGCGCAGACGTAAATTACATACAAAATCGCACCGGCGACGCAACGGCGCCGCACCGCTTCCTAAATGCCATGCCCCTTATACCTACCCATGTTGAGGTACATTCCTAATTTTCAAGGAGATACATACCTATCAGTTGAAATTTACAATTTTTATGTAGTAAAAGAGTTTAATTAATATTGTTCGTATTCTACCTTATTTAGAAGAATTCTATTTTTATCTCAAGTACTTATCCAATAAATAAGTAACATGACGGATGATTGGTTTAGTTATTAGCCGTTATTTTGGACGCCTTATTCACAATCAACTAGACTCTTGTTCACCCTTGTCCATGAAAATCGGTCCACTAAATCGAGCAGAATTTTTCTCTATTTACTCCTGCGTAAATCGTAGCGACGGCGAACTCTGACCGCCACGGGACCATCTTCCCGGTAAACTTCCCACGGATGACCAGGCCCGATCGGCCATTTTGTGTTATGACTTCGATTAGCCATCGAAACCGATACCGATATCGATAAATCGACAAAGTAACTGCCATAAAACTGCCCTAAAATACCCATTTTCAAACTAGACAGTCTGCGGCGACGGAGATGTAGAATTGGTATTCCATTGATGTGTTTCAAAGTGGTTTGAAAGATAATTTTACTGCAGAAAAGCAGTTAATTTAAAAGAAGTCGCCGTCAGGTAGCCAATCTGTATCCTCTAAACCCTTTTAGAGAGCATTTCGAGTTTATGACTCTGAACTATGTTTTTTTAGGCATTATGTTTTCGAAATTTGAATATTTATTAGTTTTCAAACTCTATCCTTCTGATATTTAAAGTTGTGACGTTGAAATGGGTACAAAGGAAGCGCTCCGGATCGAGTTTTGTGCCTAATTATGTTTCGGCATTTAAAATAATGATTGGATTTTTTATCAATGACCATAATTGTTAAAAACAAAATGTGTCTCAAAATTTGGTATTTTAAGTAGCTATCCGTTTAAAAGAAAAATAATCAAAGCTTTATTATGATTTATACCTACTACGATATATTTGGGTTACACATTCAATTTAATTCAATTCATAACATTCTTTGTCAAACACGTCATGAACAATTTTATTTAGTCATCCATAAACGACCCTTAAATCCTAGCCCTATACGCCCGTTACTGACTACGTTATACCTACGTTTGGATTACACAAAATGTACTGGCGTATCCTTTTCCTAAAGGGTTTTTTATTCTAGCGTTGGAACCCATTAAGATTTGTTAAACGATATCCGAAGAACGTAGGTTCTTAATGCTTTTTCTATTCGGTTACTTATTCTCGATTCATCTTTTATTAGACATGTTCATTTTAAAAACGTAAAAATTTATATTGAAATCTAGATTTAATTTTATAGCACTACGTTTTTTTTCTTCCATGCTGGACTGGGGGTGATAGAAAAACATAGAAAGTTCCAGCTGCATCTCCTCCCGGGCATGTTGTAAAAATCTGCTAAAGGATTCGAGGTAATCAGTATTATACATAAAGGCGATGGGCTGGCGCAAACATAATCTAGAATAACCCTCAAAACTTGTCAGACGTGGCGGAACGACCTTTCTTTGGGTCATTGACGCTCTGCCTACCCCATTAGGGATACAGGCGTGATAGTATGTATGTATGTATTCTGCTAAAAAACGGATGAAATTTCACCATGTATAATTTGTTCATTTCATAGTTAGGTACTTTTGCCATCTACTACAGGAAGAGAATTCCTATAGAGATATCTAATAAACAATTTAGGTACACTGTTTCTTGTTATCACTCCCTCTTTTATGCAACCGAAAACAGCTGGAAGCTAGTCTAGTCTAGAATAGAATTAATATATGCGACAAAACACGAATTTATTGTAATTGGAATCCGGTCCAGATTAAATAAGACCTTATATTCTATAGAACAAGTACACAATATTTGTAACCACTTGAGAAGGAAACTTTATTGTATTCCTGGAACAACAGGGTGATATACCGAGTCTTTCAAATCTATCTCATGTGTAGTAAAGGTCAGAATAACACCCTATTTCTGATTACCATTTATTTCTGACTGCATTGCAATGTCTTGCGAAAGATTTGAGAATACCTAACAGTTCTATTAATATTAACATCACGATCAAGTCTTTTTCCAAGAGTAGCCAAATTATCAAGATTTTTTTGGCTCATGAAAAGTTCCAATACCAGAAAACACCTGGTATAAAAGAACAGGAACCGGCTCTGTCCTATACTGGTTATAGAACATAACTGGACTTTTGAATAACTTGAGCTATGGTGCATAAGGAAACAATCACTTGCCTAGGAAGCCTTGTTTTGTTTGGATAAGCCTTAGATCTGAAGTCGGCAAGATCCAAGATTAAAACAACCTGTTTGAACGAGTTAGGCAAAATTTTAACATTAATTTAAAATGAACCTGGCTTATGTTTAGAATAAAGTGTATTTTATCCAAAAATAAAAGTTTATTATTGACATATTTTGAGCAATGTAAGACAAAATGAATTAATTATTCTTGACCTTATTATAGTCTCTATCAATACAGGGTGTTAATTTAATTGCGTGCCATAGCTTATAGGGTGTTTCAGTAACGTAAAAGGAGCCTGTAAAAAAAAAAAACAACGCAAAAAATAAAAAATAAAAAAAACGAAAGTCGGTAGGAATTTTAATTATTCCCAGAGCTGCGTCTAGCTCTCGCGCTATAACCAATCCAGCGCGACGCGCGAGTCGCATTGACCAGTGATAGCGACTCGCGCGGACTCAGTTATAGTGCGAGAGCCAGACACAGCTTTGGAATCATAATAAAAAAAAACTTGGGTTTTTGATTTTTTGAGTTGGATTTTTTTATATTTTTTATGGGCTCGTTTACCGTTACAGAAACACCCCCTAAGCTATGGCACGCAATTAAATTAACACCCTGTATAGTATTTTATGTAGACATTTATCATTGTAGTACCTAAAATTGGAACAGTACCCAGGCGGTTCATTGTCTAGAACTAATTTAAAAAGTCACTAATAGAATATATAATACAGCCCATTATACCTAAGTAGTCATAGAAATCGATTTTATTTTTCTAGTGCATTAAAAAAACAGCAAAAGTTAACTAATATGTCTAATAGGTAGTTATATTAAATAGCATAGGCTAATACGTTACTTACGTAAATAATATTACTCTCTTCCAAGTATTCACGAAAGAGTATGGGAAAATATATTTTACTTTCTATTCTAAATGTCCAGGAATGAGTTATCCCGCTCTCATCTAAACGTTAAAACCTTGTCAAAAGCCATTACTAAGCGGGTGTTATGTTGCCACTCTTTTAAAGTAATCTTCAAAGTAACTTCCCAACTAGCAAAATTTTCGATATACAGCTATTTTTAGCTGTATATCAGCTGTAGAAACAGTCGCATATCTATTGTAAACAAGCTTATATCATGCGAATTTGGCCCCACTTTAATCGCTATTAGGAGATATATTAGATATATTAAAGCTCCGCTTAGGACTACCGGGAAACAAATCATTTGTATATCTGGGTCCTTCTGAGCTAGTTGGTGTTAAATCAGTGACAAAAAATCAATTGTGTCACAATTAGGAAACAGAAGGGTCGCAGCTAACGCTGATTTACAATAATTTGATTACAAATTGTTGATTGGGATTCTATAATAACACTTTTTTTGTTTTGTGCGGACTTGTGCGTGATTTGGAACTCTGACAGGATTTATTTAAATTAAAACCAATAATATTGGTAAGTATCTTTATAATTTCCTCCATCTTGAAATCCATCGGTAAAAATTGACCGTATATTTTAAGTTTTAGGTGAAATTCATATGCGCTTGCAATTTTACTGATAAATGGGTACCATATTATTACTGTATTTTTAATGCCCCCCTCGAATTAATAATATTTATTAAAATTTAAATATTTTTATTAATTAGGTATTTGCAAAGACATCTATATACAACTAATTAGAGTTAAAGGAGCTGCTAACCAGAAGATATACAACATCTCGCCGCCATTACGGTGTTTAGGGTTCCTCAGGTTCAAATTTAATAAACCTTTGATATAGTCCGGTAAATTCAATGTTCTTTCCCTTCTTCTGCGTTTATAAGACCCACCTTTCTTGTAATTACTCCATTTTTGATCCATGTTTTTGCACAAACTTGGAAAAATAAAAACTTGTGAAATAAAATATCGTCACCGTCAGCCATAAAATAATGTTTTGCTACAATTTGATGTCAAGAAATCCAATATGCAGCAGAAAGGTGACATATACGCCCATTTTTGAATAAATATGCATCTTTTTAGCGTTATATTAGAGATAAGAAAGTTAATATATTGCCAGTGATAAATGAGAAATATATTATGCTGCATTACATCTATTGAGTGGTAATAAAGGTTCAGTTATCATCAATATAACGCAAGCGATAGTGGATATTCATATAGAGCATATCTGTGATAAAACAGCTACTGTGACATCTATTATATCACTAGTTAGCTGCAAAGGTTCTAATATAACACTGGCTATATATCAATGATAGCAGAGCCACATAAGTTCATATTTGCGTTATAGTAGTATCATGAAAACACTAATATACAACATAACTGCTCTAATTGAGGTTTTGAGTATACTATTTTACAACAGTGTTATATGTAATGTAAAAGGCCGCTATGTAAACGTTTATATCGTAGGTTATAATCCCAATTAGGCTGTATATTGTTATACAGCTATCTGGTGTCTCATATCACATATATATCACTAGCAGCCATAAGCGTTACTTATTTACAACTTTAATATCTCTATGTAGCGATAAGATCTTGCGATTTTGCACAATTTTGCTAGTTGGGTTAGGCTCGTATTTATAAAGCGCTCTCAAGATTGAGAGCAATCTTAAGTATGGATTTGACAGGTCATTTTGTACTGAAATGACATTTCCAATACGAACTCAAACTCGCTGTCACTCTTGAGAGCTGATTATAAATACGGGCCTTAGTGACTACACCATTTATAATAGTGTCTTCTGACGACTATTTGTTTATACCTGTAATAATTATAACTATAGTAACCATTTCGTAGTATAATCACTGGGGTCATTAATTACACACGGTGAATCGACGCGACACGCCCGATGCGAGCACTTTTCAAGAGCGTGATTCAACCTAGACATACTTTTATTTACTATGCAAAAAGATAGTAATATCATTAACAGACTTCGAAGAAGAACAATGAAAACAGAACGGTTTACTTCTTTTGATAGACGGTGGGTTAGACCTCGACGTTTCGACCATAATATGGTGGTCTTCATCAGGAGCACGAAGATGACACACCACTGATCGAGTAGGTAAGTTTGTTGATAAAATAAAACCGTTCATTCACTTTAGATACTAAGTACTAGTTGCTAAGTAGGTAGTTCTTGTTACACCTTCGTTACGAGATGCCCTCCGGCTGTTTTACTGTTAATTTAGCAAAGTCGAACTCTGAAAGCTGATCTCGTTTATCTATACTTATTTTATCTTATACGACGTGGGAGGAAAACAAAGTTTATATTTTTTTTAGTAGATCGGCCACTAACAAGAAACATTCAGACTAAGTAACAATTTACAATAGTTTATAAATTAAATTATATTATTAATAAATTATTTTTTAATCTTATTGGTAGACTGCTATACATTTTTTTATATATTTGATACATATAAGAACCGTTTATGAGGCTGACAACTGCATAGCTTTCTATTTATTGAAATTTCCTTACTGTCAAAGTTGTGATCTATTATAAGGTACATTGCAACACTAAATTGTATTGAATGGAGTAAATATTTATTTGCCACGTGGTCAGTGCCAGTTCTAAACTAATCGAAATATGCAAAATAGAATTTATGTTTCTTGCATCGGTGACGACGTAATAGTTACAGGTAAAACGGTGAAGGTACCAGGCGATCAAAATGTAGGAAATTCCTTTGTTCGCGTTCAGACGTGATCTTAGAAAGTGTTATGATTTGATAAGTCAGGTTTGTAAGCCTCTTATGATATGAGGCACCAGCAGTTTACCTTATCTGTACAGTTTTTTCATGTTCTAAGTACTTACACCTTTTTTATACTAGACTCATAATCAATATTGTTACCGATGTAAAGATTTATACTTCCATGCTGGACTGGGAGCGATAGAAAAACGACTGTGCTAGCTGCATCTCCCGGGCATACTGTAAAAACCAGCTCAGGGATTCGAGGGTTTCAGTATATTGTAATTTAGGCGATGGGCTGACAAGCTGTCACTACAGCAATATACAGATCTATCTTAACCACCCTCAAAACTTGACAAACGTGGCGAAACGACCTTTGTTTGGGTCGTTGACGCTCTGCCTACCCCATTAGATATAAAGGACAGATAGTATGTATGTATTATAACTGCTTTCGTGGTCTAGCGGTCTGAGCCATGGGCTCGCGACCCGGAGGTCCCGGGTTCGAGTCCCGGCGCGGGACAATGACTTTTTGTTGTTGTTTCTAGTTTGGTAAGGACATTGCAGGCTGATCATCTGATTGTCCGAAAAGTCATTTTAGGATGTGCACTATGCTGTATCGCCATATAAATTATTAAACACCATATCGGACAATTTGCAAATGATATAAACCAATAAACAGTAATTGAAATCAAAAATTTAATAAGATCGTGTCAATTGTCAATTTATCAAAAACCCTAGTTCACCCAGTTAATGCTAGTTTGTTTTAAAAACCATTTTTTTAAATACTTCTAGTCATAAATTTTCATTTCACTTAAACAGTTTTAAAGCACATTCATGGTTTCGTGCTAGTGAAGTAAGTTTTAATACTCGGCCAAACTAGTTGAAGATTGTATCAAGATAGCTCATTTCCTAACTGTTTCTTCGGCGTTTGCCGCCCACGGCTCATTAGCCCAAGTTTGTAACCTTTTCTCAAAATTTCTCTCTTTTTAAAGTTATTTCGTGAAGATATTTTTATATTATTACAATAAAAAGTGCCTATCAACAAACGTAAAATTTTAGACGATATTAAGTTAGTACTTACCTGCTTGCTCTCCGCCCGCGGCAAAAGTAACCTATGTCCTATTTCAGGATTTTACCTGCCTATTGTATGCTGTGTCATCCCGATCCGTCCAGTGGTTCACAAAGCTTATTTTTATTATAAATTAAACTAATTAAATAAGGCTTGTGACACACCTGTAATAAGTATACTTCTGTTAGCTGAATTCAAATACATCAAAAAAAAAATGTACTCGTAAATGGCATACTGCTCTGTCACAGAGAGAGAAGTGTGTACCTAAAGTATTTTATTATTTTCATTATTATCTCGTAACATGCATTCAATACCTATATAACCATTGCTTCGCGCTGACAGTATAAAATAAAACTAACCATCCAGCCAAAGTCAATGCATAAAATCGGTAGCTATACGGATCATCCTCGATTATTAGGTAGGTACTAGACTGCGCAAAGTTAAGAAAGGGTAAGGTGTTAATCAGCCTACGTGTTTGTGTGTATTTGTTTGTTCCTTTGTGGCTCTATACTACAGGGATTAAAATTACGCTTGCCCGATTTTGATGAATCTCTGCTCTATCTTGTGAGTGTCACTATAGTCTCAGTTACAGGTAGGTACCTAAACTAAATTCATAGGTACATAAAAAAGACTTCAAC
>JARACY010003674.1:0-31529 GCA_029255725.1 Scrobipalpa atriplicella | reverse complement strand
ACACAAAAAAATTATCTAAAACCGTCGAAAATTCTCCGAAACTGGAAGTCAAAAGCCAAACCAAACGGACCAATTACACTGCAATCTGTCGGTTCATTTTGCCTCATTGGCACCTAGTTGTTCTCCTTTCTAGAATTATAACCATATTCGCAGGCATGCAGCGTAAATTATCTATGATCTGTACACGTTAACTAGGTCTAGCTCATGTATATGCTAACATGTGAATTACTAGAGGCGTTAATAGTCGGCGGTGAGTCACACGTGCTCTCCGATGCGCTTCAGTGCTCTTGTATTTACAGTATCGGTACCTAATCTTGTACTCGAGCGGTTTACATAAGGATATGGCAATGCTCGAACAAGTCAAACAGTGGACGCCGGCTAGCAGAGTGCTTATCGCAACGGAAACTATAATAAATACATGAGACCCTCAAGGAGAACTGAAGGTTCCATGAGACCTGTCAATGAGTTACTAGTGAACAGATTTCAATTTAATGTGCACTTTAGAGTTCTACGTTTATAAAACAAAGAAATTAGTGATTGGTGAACCGCAAGAAGTTGTGAGATTCTAAGTTTGTATGCGTTCTAAACGCAAAGATATCACAAAAGTTGAAGAAAGTTATTTGAATGAAGGAGATACTGCCTCACCAGTGGTCGGGCGAGTTGGCGTTTGACGCTGACTCCTACCCAGACAAGACGAAGACCCTGGAGATAGTTCCAGAAGAGGCCATAGTGAACAGTGTGGGGTATTCGGCGGTGGTGCCGGAGTGTATCCCTGATGTGGGCATGATGCGGCACGCGGCCAACCCGCCGCCCTGGACGGCGCCCGGCGAGGTCTGGGAGTTTGTCAACCAGCTCGTCAGCTCCTACCACGACCAACAGCACTGCCAGGTGGGATATCACCCTAATTTTACTACGCACAGGGAACGAGTCGACCGTGAAAATAACCCTTATTTTATTGTATTAGAACGGGTCTGAGCGCGGTTGGTTAAACTTGGTATTTTGAGATAAATACCTTTGCCCGACGTTTCGATCGCGCTGCTGCAATCGTGGTCGCGAGCTGACTGGTGCGGCGAGGTGAAGTCCGCTGCGTGATGAGAGTATGTTGCACTACCCTCATTCACTATCCTCGGCTTGTTTATATTGATCGTTCGGAACAATACGGCACACAACACTCACTATATCCGCGGGTCGATCCGCCAAACAATCTTGAGATATTAAATTTCCTATCACTGGATTCCACGATGATGACAATTTAAATCCGTCTTCCCGATTAAACGTTTTGTGCTTTTTTATTTCAATCGCTTCCCGAACCATTCGAGGATAATATTGTCGGTCGGTGGACAAGACTTTTGGTTTGTGAAGTTCAATCCAGTGGTTAGGTCCCGAGTTAAGCAGGTGTTCAGCTATGGCGGATTTATGCGTCTGGCGGTTTTTAACTGCAGCTATATGTTCCTTGACCCTTTCCGCTATTGTTCGCTTTGTCTGGCCAATATACGAACTGCCACAACTGCAGTCTATTTGATAGACACCCGGGGTCTGATACGGAATTACGTCCTTCGGTGTGCGAACCAGATTCGCTACTTTAGTGGATGGAACATATACAGTCTTTATGGAGTAGTTACTTAATACTGTTCCAATTTTGTCCGTCACACTTTTGATATAGGGTAGGAATGCTGGTTGTCTACTTACTTCCAGAGGTTTTTCCCTGATTCCCCTGTTTCGCTTCCTTCCATCAACCCTGTATCCATTCCTGTGTAGAACTTGTCGTACATGCGTAAGTTCTGCCTCAAAGTGTTCAGAGTCGCAGAGATCTCTGGCTCGATTTGTAAGCGATGTTACGACTGAACTCAGCTGTCTAGGGTGATGGTGTGAGGTAGCGTGTAGATATCTATCTGTGTGTGTTGGCTTCCTATAGACGGTGTGCCCCAAGGTCCCATCAGGTCGTGCTATCACAAGTACATCCAAAAAGGATAGCCGTCTATCCTTTTCCATCTCCAGAGTGAACTTGGTTTTTGGATGAATAGAGTTGAGGTGGTCTAAATATTTCTCCACTTCAGGCTTCCTGCCTCTGTATATGCAGAAGATGTCATCCACATACCTCTTCCAAAATATTACAGATGATGACTGTGAACTTAAAGCTTTCTGTTCAAAACTTTCCATCCATATGTTTGCTATGACAGGCGCAACCGGACTACCCATTGCCACGCCATCTATCTGCAGATAGTATTTATTTTGGTACAAGAAGTAGTTGCCTTCTAGACAGTGTTTCAGCAGAGAAATATATTCCTCGGATAAATTGCTTTCCTCCAGCCTTGTCTTTAACACTTCCAGGCAATCATTCAAGGGAACGTTGGTGAATAATGATTCAACATCAAAACTCACCATTATGTCATCCGGTTCCAACTTCAAGCCCTTCAGCATTTCCACGAAATGACGGGAATCCTTTACGTAGGACGTGGTTTTTCCTACTAATGGCTGCAACACTGATGCTACGTGCTTTGCTAGATCGTAAGTAGGAGAACTGATCTGACTTACGATCGGCCGCATTGGTACGTTAGCTTTATGTATTTTTGGCAGGCCATATAGTTTAGGCGGCAGAGTGATCTTGGGCCTGTCCAATGATTCGTACACGTCTTCCGTCAAGAGCTCCTTCTTCTCTTTTAGTAATTCACGTGTGTGTCGTGTAACTCTCGCAGTGGGATCAAAAGATACTTGTTTGTATACTGTGGTATCATTGAGCAGAGTTTGTACCTTTTCGTGATAAGCATCTGTGTCCATCACTACAGTGGCGTTTCCCTTATCGGCCTTAAGCACTAATATATTTTCGTTCTCACGAATACACTTGAGTGCTTGACGCTCTTCTGTGGTAATATTGTGCCTGGGTACTTTCGATCTACGTAATATGACCGACACATCCTGTCTTAACGTTTCCGCTTCATTTGTAGGTATTTTATTTCGGCATATTGCTTCCTCTACTCCACCGATTATCTTTCTATCGGTACCCTCTTAGGTGTTAGGGCAAAGTTCATTCCCTTCGCTAATACTGACACTGTAGCCTCATTTAATTCAGTCTTAGACAGGTTTATGACCGTATCTGCCTGCGGAATTGCTTTTTGACATTTACCAGGCTTTGTCCGTGACTGCGACAAACTTGCGAATTTCTTCTCATGTGTAGCAGTACACAACTCAGCACTACGCTCCGCTTGATTGTACGTCACCCTATCACATAAATCAAAATCACTAGGCGAAAGTATTGCACTGCATTCCTGATGTAACGTACACAACTCACTGTAAACACACTCAAGCTTGTACCGGTTGTTCGAATTAATTGTCTCAGCAACTTCACACTCGCGTTTGTTAGAATTCCTTCCGAAAACAATATGTCTTTACGCGGTTTTAAACGCACACACACACAGGTTAACGTACCAATGCGGCCGATCGTAAGTCAGATCAGTTCTCCTACTTACGATCTAGCAAAGCACGTAGCATCAGTGTTGCAGCCATTAGTAGGAAAAACCACGTCCTACGTAAAGGATTCCCGTCATTTCGTGGAAATGCTGAAGGGCTTGAAGTTGGAACCGGATGACATAATGGTGAGTTTTGATGTTGAATCATTATTCACCAACGTTCCCTTGAATGATTGCCTGGAAGTGTTAAAGACAAGGCTGGAGGAAAGCAATTTATCCGAGGAATATATTTCTCTGCTGAAACACTGTCTAGAAGGCAACTACTTCTTGTACCAAAATAAATACTATCTGCAGATAGATGGCGTGGCAATGGGTAGTCCGGTTGCGCCTGTCATAGCAAACATATGGATGGAAAGTTTTGAACAGAAAGCTTTAAGTTCACAGTCATCATCTGTAATATTTTGGAAGAGGTATGTGGATGACATCTTCTGCATATACAGAGGCAGGAAGCCTGAAGTGGAGAAATATTTAGACCACCTCAACTCTATTCATCCAAAAACCAAGTTCACTCTGGAGATGGAAAAGGATAGACGGCTATCCTTTTTGGATGTACTTGTGATAGCACGACCTGATGGGACCTTGGGGCACACCGTCTATAGGAAGCCAACACACACAGATAGATATCTACACGCTACCTCACACCATCACCCTAGACAGCTGAGTTCAGTCGTAACATCGCTTACAAATCGAGCCAGAGATCTCTGCGACTCTGAACACTTTGAGGCAGAACTTACGCATGTACGACAAGTTCTACACAGGAATGGATACAGGGTTGATGGAAGGAAGCGAAACAGGGGAATCAGGGAAAAACCTCTGGAAGTAAGTAGACAACCAGCATTCCTACCCTATATCAAAAGTGTGACGGACAAAATTGGAACAGTATTAAGTAACTACTCCATAAAGACTGTATATGTTCCATCCACTAAAGTAGCGAATCTGGTTCGCACACCGAAGGACGTAATTCCGTATCAGACCCCGGGTGTCTATCAAATAGACTGCAGTTGTGGCAGTTCGTATATTGGCCAGACAAAGCGAACAATAGCGGAAAGGGTCAAGGAACATATAGCTGCAGTTAAAAACCGCCAGACGCATAAATCCGCCATAGCTGAACACCTGCTTAACTCGGGACCTAACCACTGGATTGAACTTCACAAACCAAAAGTCTTGTCCACCGACCGACAATATTATCCTCGAATGGTTCGGGAAGCGATTGAAATAAAAAAGCACAAAACGTTTAATCGGGAAGACGGATTTAAATTGTCATCATCGTGGAATCCAGTGATAGGAAATTTAATATCTCAAGATTGTTTGGCGGATCGACCCGCGGATATAGTGAGTGTTGTGTGCCGTATTGTTCCGAACGATCAATATAAACAAGCCGAGGATAGTGAATGAGGGTAGTGCAACATACTCTCATCACGCAGCGGACTTCACCTCGCCGCACCAGTCAGCTCGCGACCACGATTGCAGCAGCGCGATCGAAACGTCGGGCAAAGGTATTTATCTCAAAATACCAAGTTTAACCAACCGCGCTCAGACCCGTTCTAATACAATAATGTGTACAAAGCGCGAAAGTTTAAAACAAACATAACCCTTATTTGTCAATAGTTTTGTCACGCTCCTTAGGTTTACTTTGTTTTTATTGTTAATATCTTATTTCGAAGCCGTTTCCAAATTCGTAACGCCCACACACGAGTCGTATAAGGGCGTAATCCTAATTGAATTATCTTAAGATAAAGAACCTTGAGCATTATCGACACCGTATTACAATTTACGAAACACCCGGGCTTAATTTGTTTGACTTGTTCGAGCATTGCCATATCCTTATGTAAACCGCTCGAGTACAAGATTAGGTACCGATACTGTAAATACAAGAGCACTGAAGCGCATCGGAGAGCACGTGTGACTCACCGCCGACTATTAACGCCTCTAGTAATTCACATGTTAGCATATACATGAGCTAGACCTAGTTAACGTGTACAGATCATAGATAATTTACGCTGCATGCCTGCGAATATGGTTATAATTCTAGAAAGGAGAACAACTAGGTGCCAATGAGGCAAAATGAACCGACAGATTGCAGTGTAATTGGTCCGTTTGGTTTGGCTTTTGACTTCCAGTTTTCGGAGAATTTTCGACGGTTTTAGATAATTTTTTTGTGGAGATCTTGGCAATTATACTGACACTTTTTATTGGAACAACTAGCACCTGCGCCAGTAGTGTAACTGTAGCCTAGCAGGTTCTCTTTGATCCGAAGAATGAGACGGTCAGTTTGATGTCGTATAATATTGTTTGCTGGTTTAAATTGGTTCTTTATGTTTTTACTGTAATTTCAATCCAACCAACTTGTGCCAAGTATTATTATTATAGGGGTTTTTTGCCGCGATTTATCTATCTCTGTAATTATATAGCGTTTTTTGTTGGCATCTCTATCGTGTCCACCTTTAGGTTCTCAACGAACAGAAGCAGTCGGTGTTCATTGAACTCGTTTGGTCAAAGGCGAATGGTGAACGCAATAATTTCTTCCGTGGTCTAGTGGTCTGAGCCATGGGCTCTTGATCCGGAGATCCCCGATTCCAAGGGGAACACAAAGTTGAGATTTGTCAGTTTATTACTTTGTGAGGTTTCCCCAGTTTGGTTAGGGCAATGAATAGCTGAATCACCTTAATTTCTGGGAAAAGATTCCGTTCTTCGGAGGGCACGTCAAGCCGTCGGTCCCGGTCGCTGTATCTGCCAGTGATCGTTACACAAACCAAACCATGCCGGAGGCCTATTAGGTGGTTTAAAAACCCTGGCACCAGGGTTCATCGGGTCGATCGACTAGATACCGACCGACACGACATGAAGAAAAAGAACGCAATAGAAAGATGAGTGAGACGACCAAATCATCAAACTTAGTGTATTTGTCCGTGAAATTGTGACGCTGAGCGAGCGTGACCGTTTCGCGTGCTTGCGCGTGGTATGCGCTTATACGCGAATGCTATCTTTCCGTAATCCTACCGAATGTAGGTCCGATCCAGTCGTGCTAATTTTTACACGAATGCGCACGTAAAAGAGTCATGTCTTCAGATAATAAGTATGTATGTTTATGAGTTTTAGATAATTTTTAAACGCTGAATCTATTTGCATGTTTTACAGGCATGTTTATGCAGACTTCTTCGTCGTATTCAAATTTTAATTATGTACGTGCACAGCACAATATTACATACATTTTACAATACAATAAATCCAAACCTAAATGAAATAAATGTTGGTTTTATGATGTTACATAATGCGATTTCGCTTCACGCGGATTAATTTGTATTTTAATAATATTAAAACCAATAATGACTTGATATGATAAACGCATTATTATTAGTTCGATAAATTCATTACAATATTACCTTTTATATCCTATATAAAATTTTATTGTGGCACTAATAGGTACATTGGAATGTTTTTTGTCGCTTTGCCGTATTATTGTATTCTTGTGTAAGCGTGACCAATTTGTGCAAACTAAGTTTTTGCTACAATATATTTTTTTTCTATTATCGGGACTGTTTTTAAACTGTTCCTGGTGATTTCGTATGCTGAAGATTAACTTCCTCTGTCGTCTAGTGGTATCAGCTTTGTTCTCTCGATCAGGGGGTCGTGCTTCGAAGGGCACGTTAAGCCATAAGTCCTAGCTGTAGTCGCTACACAGACCTTGTCAGAGGCTTTATATGCGGTTTATTAAAGAACTTGAAACCAGGATTTCTTCTATCAAGTGGTTCGTCAGCTCGATATAAGTAGGAGGGCGATGTGACAGAGGAGTAATATCCTGATTGATGCGATCTGCCGTTAGCCTAAGAACTTATCTTAACTATGTAATAGCATTAACGAGATTACGGTACCAGTTGGGTTTCCATGTTTTCCGTATTGTAGGTACATGCATCTTGACTGCTTTGGTAATGTTTTTGAACTCGTGTAGCTGTCTTTATAAATGCCTTACCTAATTTGTTTTCAAAGTAAAAGTTTGATAGTCAGTTCTCGATTGTTTCTATAAGTTTGGGCCAAGGAGTATATAATATAGGATAGTATTGTTTGATTTGGGTATGGTTTGGGCCAAGATATTGGAGTATTACCGTTCAAAAAAATTAATAAAATAGATGTTTATTATTCCATTATCTAAAAATTAAGCGAACATTTAACCTAGACTGTTTCTTTGCCATGTTCACTGTACAATAATAATAAACAAAATGTGTAATAAATATGACTATTCTAGTTTAGCCCGATATTTTCCTCGTCATAACGTGTGCAAGTGATGTTTTCCGTCAATAATTCATTGTTTGCCGGTCGCGTTTGATTGCATGCCGTTGTTGGCGGTCTCCCATGATTGCGACCGACTTTAATGACCGATTACGCAACGCACCAGCTCCCATCTAATGCTGGCGATGATTCAAACCACATACAAACGACCACTTTATTATTGCATTCACTACTCACTCACTGTTCTCTAATTTCTTAAACATATTCGACGCATAAATAAACTGCTCATTGAACGCAGATACGCAATCTTTAAGACCACATAAAAGATGTGTTTAATGCAGTTTTATTATTAAAATTTTTGCTCGTAAGATCAGCATGCCCTTGTAGGGAATAATACTCGAGTCGCGATATGCAAGATACGATCCATCAAGTACTTTTACAGTAACATTATAACCATAAATACGGGCGAGTCGACAGGTAATACACGACATTTTGTTGAGAGGCGCGCGCCTGCATCGGCTCAACGATATAGCGGTTGTACTTATTGCATTTTGTGGTATTTGACGAGTGTTGAATTTGCACATGCGCTTATGAAGCGAGGCGATGGTAACTTAAACCGGTTGGACACCTTTGTCGCGCGCAACCGCCGCCTTTTGGTGACATCCGCAAAAAGTGCGCAATGCCATCCGCTCGGACTTGGCGGATTCTTAATCGCTGTACCTGTATAACTAGTCCTTTATGCGCTCCGTATGTTTGAATATTATGCCGTCCCAAATGACTCGCTTATCTCATAATGTATTGCGAAACTTCCAGCCCGGACCACCCCGATCTAAAGCCGGCTATGCATCTGCCTACGCCTAACATCCCGCTTGTTAAAAATGTCCATCATTACGCTAGCATTGATTCTGCCTAGAACCACCATTTAAACCGGTTAGATTCTGCCCAGTCCTATGAATACGCCTAATAGCCCGATCGCTGTTTCCACTTGCAATCATACAAACAGATAATGAGTGTATTAAAATTTGTATAGCACAGAGCGAGCGTTCAGATGTGCGGTGCGCGCTATTTACTGCGCATGTAAATGAATTGCAGCGGAATGTCAGTTGTAAATAATGTTAGTGTAATGTCTTTGAGGTAAAAGTTGTCGGGAATGCTGCGAGATTGTATGGGGAGTTTGTCGGACGCATCCGTCCGCTCGACTTGGTCCCATCGATTTTATGCACCGGCGCGGCGCTCATATTCAATCGTCTTTATAAATAATTCGCCGACCCTCATACGGGCTCGCTTTAATAATAAAGGCATTCAATCAAGCTCGTCCTCATGTGCCAATTAACTAGAGGGTATTCTATTTCTTTATGCCACACGGCTTATAGTTTTTGTCACAGTTCATTACTTGTCACATCTTTTTATGGTCCGTTCGTGTTTTTCTTCTGAGAATATCGCATCTAGGATACCTTTTAATAAATAATCTAATCCAGTTTAGTCATGTTTTTGCCTTACTACGCTTCTTTATTTTTTACATGCAGTTATGTGATTATCCGTAGCTGTAGAGTCACATAGCACACATACTGAACTAATGAACAATAATAGTATAGAAGAATTTTAAAGTATTCAATTTGGTTATGTTAAACATGAATGTGAAAATAATTATCAATAACCAGTACCCAGTATAATATTATTGCGTATTGACGCAACAAGAAGGGTGCACCGGCAATCGGGATAAGCCGGTCCAACGGCCATCTTAGTTTAGCGTCGTTTAATAAAGCCCCTGCGTCAACTACGCGCCTCACAGGGCTGCCTATCACTACACAACACACGACTTCCAAATGTATGCCACATGTTATCACCCCACATTATTCATGAATGAACGTCGCTTATTCACCAAGTCGAAAGGGTAGATAACAATGTTTCTCACGCTGTGTTTCCTTATTTTTGACACGAATACCGTGTAATACCAATAATATTGCATAATTATACGAGAGTGAGAGGTTGTTTAATCGGTTGATCTGCGTCGCTGCAGGGAGCGACGCGATAGGGACGCGGCCGTCCAGCCCTGGCTCCCGATCAGGTAATGCAAAACGAGACTCGGGAATAAATCGTTTACATGGTTGTCGGCGTAAACTGGTCCCGCTGGCCGTCGAGCACTCGCACTCGCACTCGCACACACCACCAACAACGATCACTCTTTTGGAGACGCCATATGATTTTACATTTCAAACGCATAAATTGATTCGTATCGGGAGTCTGCGCGTCCACTTCTAAAACACCAACTAGAGCTGAGCAATTCGATCCCGCACAAACTAACAAATAACAGCCTAGATTGAGAAACTGTATTATATCCATTCTCTTAATAAAACCATTTAAAGCGGAGCAATTAGTGGCGCACTTAACTTCCGCGAAGCTAATACACGGGGACCAATAGATCCGAACGGAGATACCGCATCTGATTACAGTGTACGCACTATGCTAAGAGTGGCTGCATTTGATACTCGATGTAGGAGCAGTGGCGGTCTTATCTCGCCATTAGAGTTATTACGGGCCGGTATCTCGCCCATCGCACCGCTTCGATTGTTTCTGAACGCGCCACATCCCAGCGCTACCACCGTAATTGACCACTGTTTACTTCTACGACGAGGTCTTATTTTATACATTGTTATGTGGTTTTTGTTCTTTTCCACTCTTCAAACATTCTTCTGTGATATGTTTGTTGGCCTTGGGGTATCGTGATCTCTGGATCTCTGATGTATAAGCCCACCAAGGAGACGACCTGAGTTGTATGAATGAAATGTCCAAAGAAACTAAAAACTGAGGATTTATTGGCAATATATCATACATAGTTCGGCGATAAATCTTTATAAAGTCAAACATGTCGGAAGTTTCAGCCGTAAAGTCGGTATTAAGAATTCCATTGATCCGTTGGGGACATTTTTTATGCAGCATTCGCGTCACCTTGAACCGGCTCGATTTATGTTCATTGCTCATAAGCTCATACGCTCCTCGTCTCCCAGACCAGCTTCATTTTTACGAGGTATTTATTACAACATTAACGATCAAGCAATTCACTATTTATAGCGACGACGGCAGCTGCCTCAGTTTCGATTTTCTCGGTAATTATAAAATGTTTCTACTCGCTGCTTATAGCTGTTTTAATCGAATGAATTTTCGATATGGCTGCTTTAGTATGATTAGAATGTTTGTATACGCAATGGATATGATGCTGGTTTGAAACAAGTTGGAAGTAAGCGAGCATTAATTCAGCGAAGGGCAGTAGAGATAGGATCGGATCAGCTCCGCCTACTCGCCTGCCGCTCCCGTCTCGTCACTCATGATCAAGGAAATAACGGAGCGCTAAACCAAGCCATATTAAATGAACATAAACATACTAAACTTCATGTATTCTTGGACGAGCACATACTGTTTGTTTAACAATTTAAACATGCAAACGACCTTGCTCGCTCGGCTACAAAGATAATGAATATTTTGAATGCCAAACGACATGTCTTAATATTACGAAATAATATACGGAATAATAGATCTATTTGATGTAGTCAACATTTCTAAAAAATTATTGGCAGTAGTATCTGGTATCTACTATCTCATTAAATATTTCGATTCCATTGTTTGCACCAAAAACATATCAAATTTATAATTCAGAAATTGAATTGTCGGTAGAGACGTTTGACAATGTGCGGTGTTCGTCCTTGGTATGGTAGCATCTCCTCAATTAGCTTGTTCGGTGATCGGAACCGGCGTATCCGCGTCGCTCGCGTGGGAATCCTCACCGCGGCCCTCCCTTTCCACACCAGTTACAATGCACCAATACTCCACTATTGTACGCTAATTCCACCGCTTTATAAACAGAAGCCGCATTCCTACCTCATTGGATTCCTACTCGAAAGGTCGTTAATACAACACTTAATCAACGCTCATGTATTGTTGCAAATCGCAGTGTGATTACCATCAGACCACCTGTTGTTATCATATCATTATCACGCTGCTTTACATCCTCGTTAATAATAATGCTATTATCTATGTGTATTAGTGAACTGATTTTTCTAACGCTTAACGTTTTCGCATTTGTAAATTTATATTTGCCAAGAATTTGGAGCTTAGCCAGACTTTGTGGTATTTGTTCTAGTTTAAATCTAGGCAAAGCGTGCTTTGACGTTTATCGACAGAATTCTCTGCAGTTGACGAATTTACAGCATTATTTTAGCTTGGTGCTCCAATTCTGACTTCTAATTTACTGTTTGGTAAAATGAAGTCTATTCGTGTTGAAGGTCACAGTTTGGAATGAATGGTTATTCCCGCATACTTAGGTGAAAGCCTATAATCCTTGGTGTGAGCGGACAAGGCGGTTGGCGTACGCGGTACGGCGATGGCGGTTGGGGCAGGTCGGCACTCGTACGGCTTCGCGTTGATTGTAGGTGTAAGTTTATGATCGCACGCTTCTGCGCGCTACTATTGTTCTAATGGGCCCTCGGCCCTCCGCTCGAGCACTCGCCTCACATACTAACAGCCGTCTCGTTATTCGCCGACTTGAGGTCACGCGTTCGACTTGATCTCCGATTCTTCACGCTTTTATGGGGATTGTGTGGACGATTATTTTACCGACCATTTTATACTGACTGTTATTTTACAGCCATCGATTGTTTGTTTGTATTTCATATTGCTTTCATACAATCGCGTAAGTGTTTCTTTTTTTTGTGCGAGGCTCGTTTTGCAGGTATGCAGTTTGCATATGCGCGGGAAGTAATCACGTTCAGAAGTTGGCGACGCGTCCGCGGTAATCGTGCGGCGGCTATCTGGCAATTAATCTGGTACTCTTTGGCTTTTGACGTGCCGTCCTGATTCCGTGTTGGTGTGAGGAGGCACGGCAATATTTTACACATGATTAGAGCGACTGCACCGCACTGTATGGGTAAGCAAATTGCGCCGACGCGACGCGCAGTCACGATCTGAACCTCGCTCCAACCCGGGAGAGTTTCTAGAGAATTCCGACGTAAATGCTACACAGATATTAATGGCGGTATCGCCGTCGATATACCGGTTCACTTCACATTGGGGTAGGCCATTTACTACTCGACTATTCCCTACTTCCTAATTAACTTTCTTTTACGAGTGATACGTTCACTCATCGAGAAGCATTTGAAATTCAAATTAAATTTTTAATAACTCATTAAATATTCTCCCGGTTTTTGAAATGCAGCGTGGCTTTCTCAAGGATGTCAGTTATTTAGTTGGGAATGAATGCAGGTCGGCAGTTATCAGGCTGTTGGTTATTCAAATGAGACGTGGTTGGAGGGAGGCGATGGTATCGCGTAACGGATAAGGAAGTCGCGGGCTGGTATCGTGTCATCGCGGCCAGCGTTGCCACTGCGCCTGCGATTACCAGGATTAACGATGCACCAGCTCAACAAGCTACATGCTATAAGACATTCAAACCACCGTTCAAATCTTATGCGAATGCGATGCTTACAATTTGGAAGCGTTGCTTGTTGCTTCGATTTAAGCAGTTGTATATTCGAATTCGGTGTTTAGTATTGTAGTTCTTGTTATTGAAATGTTCATTCTGACTGGTAATCTAGATTTTAGAAAGATTTCTCTTTTTACTCATAAATAAAATAAAACATATCATTGAACATTCACCCATTTCAGTCTGTACTTTCATCATTTATTGCTTTATACTAATCAGATGCTATAAAACGAAATAAACCTAAATATATGAAATGGGAAAACTATTAACAAATCAGTATAAATGCAATAAACTTAATAGAGAATTGCAACTGCACAGCTTATCAAGTGTTCCGTTATTAAAGAGCAGTTTCATGGTGAATAGAATAGGAATGTAGAACATTTACCTTGACATAAACAAAGATTAAAATCCCGTTTATCTCCTTTAAATAAACACGAAAATCCATTAGAACCGAACCATAACAAAGACAACTCGTAAATATACCTGTATGAAGTCACTTAGTGTGTTATTACACGAGGTTTTCCGTTCGTTTCGCACCCTAATGTGTACGCCTTAATTAAGTATAGTCGGAATCCGTAGATAGTGATCTTGGGTATGGTAATGTGTGCCTAATTCTGAGTCACGGAGCGCGGCGCCGGCGCGGCTCGGCCGGAACGGACCCTCCTAACAAGAACCCTTGTCGACGCCAGCGCCACTGCACTGCAGTCTACATGACCAAAGAAAAATACTCGAACATTGTCATTGGGAATGGGGACAATCAAAACAAAGGCATAAAGGTGTGTCTGCTGTTGAGTAGTGGATAAGAATTCATTTAGCACCAGCAATTTCGGAGGATCGACATCCTATAATAGGTAGGGTAGGTTACGTAAGGGTGCTATTAATGGTCTAAGCATAATACTTGAATGCAAAACACAAAAAAATATTGCAAGCAGTCCAGCGCACCACAAGGCTTCGGATCTCAATTTAGGAGGACACAATGTCTTGACGGGATTAAGAAAGCATCATAGACGCTATCCTCGGTATCTCTTCATCCAGGCTCATGATAATTTTATTTCATTTATGACCATGACACATGCTTTTTTGCGAATTGCTTCTAATCAAAATTTACCATAATCCTGAGATAAGCTCTTCCCAAGAAGTCAGATACGAAGGGAAAGGGCATTTAGGTTTTACACCCACATGTTCTTGCATATTATGATGATTGAGTCTGCATGACTGTGAATTTGTGTTTGCGGTCCCTGGAAAACATTGCAAATAGTATTCCGAGAAGTCTGTTTTATATCGTCTTATTATCGCGTAGGTATAGTGGCCAGCCGAAGATCTGCCTATCATAATTTTCATTCACCCTTAGTGTTATGAGGTAATAGGTACTCGTGCACTTTTCTTTTTCCTCAATTGTTTTTGTCTGGATAAGATTACTCTTTTCGTAGAATGTAGAGTGCACAATTTTTATTTGTCCACTTCTATTTTCGAATAACAATCAATGATCTTTGAGGCACTGAATTTATTCAAATTGCAGTTATTTCTTCTAGATGACTCTGCTCTTTCGAATGTCTGCAGTATGAGTCTGTTTCTTGAAAAATTCGTTGTCAGATTTTACGAGTCTCATTAATGCAAAAGACCACCAAAGCCTTATGTCAATAATATGCCTTTGAGGCACTAAACTGATACAAATTTCATAATGATTTTCTATTGCTGGTGAAAACTGGCGACCCTAAGGTCTGCAGCTCTGCAGGCTCAGTCTGCTTGTTGAACAAGGAAGCGTCGTCGGATTTTACGAGTCTCGTTAGCCGTTTCCCCGGCGTCGTAAATGCAAAACGGTACCGTCCGGCCGGCGGCCACGACGCTGCGCCCGCGTTTATTGAGCATCTGCGAGTTTTATTATTGTGTCAACATCGCCAACTTATTTTATGCCATCTTTAATTTATTGTTCTGCGATATGGTTGAGGTTGGCCGTGTGGCTGTGTATACTATCATATAATATTTCAGCCGTTTTCTTGGCGTCGTGAACGCACAGTCTGACCGCGACTACTCCGGCATAGCACCTGTGCTTATCGACTATTCGCGTGTTTTATTGATTGTGTCAATATGACGACAATACGCCATCTGTAATTAATTGTTCTGTAATATAGTTGAGGTTAACCACGAAAAATATTACGAGGTTGTAGAGTTTGAATCATAACCGCATTTGTTGGGGCGGAAGCCACAACCTAAACTTTCATAATCATTCAAATTAAGGAATGATTCATCCTTATTTGAGAGTTCTGTCGAAGTATTTGTGATGATGGCAGCTATGAATGACAACTATTAAATATTCATAATGCACTGTCCATCTTGAAGAAAAACTGCACATGTATGCATATTAAATAAACAGCGACCTTGTCCACAATATATCAACAAGATGATGAACACGTGGATGATACGTATGCACATACTAAACAAGTATGACAACAGTTCTCGCACTTTTCTGCCAGCTAAATATAGCGCTCATTTTATGTAAAAAACTACATGCATGTTATGTAAACGAGGAAACTTTGTATGTAAACTACCTACCTATACTCCGTATACATTCATTGATGGAAATAAAAATGCGAGCGCTAATACAAGCAAATTGAAATGTATTCATTATTATAAATGACGTATCAGCATAATATCAAACTGAGTTTTCCTGCTGAGTTTTATTTGTATCCGATATGCATCGTTATAAATTGAAATGTTTCTGTTCGTACCCACAAACATTGTCATGTTTTTATTGCGGGCTGCACTTGTGTTCACAACGTGACACAGCGGTGAGTGACATCACGTCTCACCAGCGTCTGCGATCCGAGTCACAAGAGCCAAAATTTGCTTTGTTCCAACAATTATTTCACCTCCTCGAGTCACATCGATTAAGTCTGACAAGATAATATGCTTTAATTGAAGCAATAGTAAGCTCAGTGGTCAATTACTTAATTCTTCGGTAAGCTGTCGCGCCCACGCACGACAACGTTATTTTTTTCTGGACTTTAAGATACGCGTTAAAGATAACCATAAAATTGAAAGATTTGTTACATGACCATATCGATGATTGATCTAAATCGTATGTTTCTTTACATTAGCTGCAGTTATAATAAGAAAAATAAACTCGCATGGAAATTGAATACGACGCAAAATATTACGTATTGAATTGGATATAAATGGACACAGTCGTTGGTTTGATGACTGTGTTCAAAGTTGGCAACGATTTGTATTTATTGGCGTGTGATTGTTCGTCGAGTAATGATCGATACAAAGTGTCCTAATTGATTTCACGCTATAACAAGCCAGGCTTGGTGGTGGCTATATAGTATTGCATACATACATACATATAATCACGCCTTTATCCCTAATGGGGTAGGCAGAGCGTGAACGACCTAAACATGGGTCGTTCCGCCACGTCTGACAAATTTTGAAGGTTGTTTCAGATTGATCTTTATATTGCTATAGTGATAGGTTGTCAGCCCATCGCCTAAATTACAATACTGAAACCCTCGAATCCCTTAGCTGATTTTTACAGCATGCCCGGGAGGATATGCAGCTGGCACATTCTATGTTTTTCTCTCACTCCCAGTCCAGCATGGAAGTTTAGTATAGTTATAGTATTGCGTACGATCAAAAAGCCACAGAACGTATACATGCTGCTTTTAAAAGTTTGCGTTGACCGTATCAGCCTCAACGCCAAAGGAGTTAGCGCCACGAACATCGCACCCGGTTTATAGCCTTGAGATGATCTCCCAGCTTCAGTCAATGGGCCATCCCGATTCGTGACGCTTGTTTACCAACAAATAATCCCGCGATGTAGGGCAGGCTGGGAGACCCGGTCGGTTTTACTTAGATTTAACGACTGCAGTTTATGGACACGCGGTTTCCCTTCGTGAACTACTCGGCACGCGCATCGGCTCGCATTAATCCTGCGGTTTGTTGACGCGACACTTGGCACATCAAGTACCACACACTTCATTATGCGCAACTTTATCCTTCCAACTAAAGGATCTCGGAGTTTTATTAAATGATGTCATATTCGCCGCGTCCCATCTCGGTTCCAGTGAGCCGTGTAAACGACCTTCACTCGGAATGGCAGATGTGTCCGATCGTTCTAATTTGACATTGATAGCGATCATTTTGCCTCTCATTCTCATTTGAATTTTATTACAACCGTATTTTTGATAATGGACATTATCGAGAGCTTATGAAGTTATCAACATTGTGATTGAGGAAAATTTATCTGTATACAAATGTTTATGTTTCCAATGCGAGTTTTATCAATAAATACTTGGTGTGATAATATCATCGTCACGCTTATTTCAGTCTAGCCGCTTAGTCGCCAAGTTGATACTCATTTAGATAGTGATGGCATTTACATAATTTCTATTACATGTTAACATTATAATATAACATTTAAAGTATTTTAATACTTTATGTTGCACAGCAGTATGACCTATATTTACAGTGAAATGTTTCCACAGACTTCGAAATGAGTAATGAAAATTTAAAATCGATGTCGGAAGATTTTATTTGCATCATTAATTCGGGCTAGAATATTCTGGCAGGCATGTTTTGAGCAACGGCAGTAAAACTCGTACATTTTGCTCGCGCCCTGGTATACCGCGAAATTCATGTTTCATGTTGTTCTAAGCAGATGGACGTGTGTAAATTATTACCTCGGCAAACACGGTGTTAAATGTTACCAACTGTAAACGTGTCGGTATTCGCAAACTTACGCATACAGACAGTAACTCTTCTTTGGATTACATTACACCTATTGCCCCAATAAAAGCTGGAATCGAAATGGCCGCTATCTCTTTAAACTTCATTGTTAATAGTTTAATAAAAGTATCAAGTTTCTCGCTCAGTACATCATCGTTTAGTGAATTTTATAATCTTGTAATGTGCAGTTCAGTTGGTAATTTATTTTAAAAGTTCTTTATTGTTGAACACTTAACTGCCAGTAATTTGGCTGCGGACGTTTGCGTGGGTCCTTGCTGAATTATATGGGAGAATGCAAGTGGACAGCAAATTACTCTTATTTACTCAGCCGCTGGTGCTGGTGTCCATTGACGCTTACTGCACGTGATCTTGAACGAGTACATCCATATTAACCACATATTTACCACTCTGAAGGTCAGGCTTCACTTAAAGAGTATTGATCATGTCGGCCATTATAGTACATTATAATTTGCTCATTGCCTTAAATTGAAGGCTTAAAGAGGAACTTTTGAACGTAAATTCAATTACGTTCGGTTTTTATCTTATGCCTTATCTTTAATTAGTTATGAAGTTATAGCGTTAATCTTAATGTCAACTTAAAGCACACGAGATACAATTATAAGCGAACATCTTCAGTTATAAATATCGCAAGATAATGGCGCATGTCCATTAAATAATGCCGTTATAACACGGACCTTGTTAAGTTAATATAACTTATAGTGCTCTTTAAAGTGCGGCAAAGTGAGCATGGAAACGTGGCCCTCACGCACGGAGCATTTGGTAGTCTTTTTGTCCTTATATAGTGTATTTTATTTTTTGGGCTCGTCTGCAATGCTCTTTGTTGACATGATGCGTATTTGCATATACCCTTGACTCGTCGGATGCCTTGTCAGATGTAACCTCATTGTGTTACTAATGCCCTTGCCTTGTGAGCACAATGTTTAGACACACATTGATCACTCAACTCATAATTGAGTCTACAACGAGACTTATATTATTAATTACGTTGTAATCGTTGTAATTTTAACATTAACCATCTGTTGTGAGCTTAAATTTACCATCAAGTAGCTATCTACAAAAAATAGTTGCAGACAAAGAGGTTCGCACATTTAAACTATCGAGGTGAGTGAACCTTCTAGCACGAGTACAGTCGATAGTTTTTGTCGATTCTCGCACTACACTTGCAAAAACAACTTTAAATAATTTACTGTCTGAATTCGTGTAGTCCAATGAGCCCGAATGTATTCAAAATACGATTGTAAATTATATAATGGTTTTATACTACCTGACAGATACCTATTTAAGTAATTCTTATAACCGGTTTAGTTTTATTGTAGAGTTACAGAATTAATACCAATTAATCAGTAAAATATGGAATATCCTGTGTGGCGAATGTAACAGATTAATTAGGATAGATTACAAATATTTAATTTGATTGCGAGAGACTGCGCTCGTAATCCGCACCGGTAATAACGAGATTCAATTACAATAATGGTTATAATGTTGGAATCAATTGTGCAGCGACGGGACGGGATCGTTACTATGAACACCGCACATAATTTGCGGGATTGTGAAAGGCGGAAGGCAACATTACCGACCCTATAAATACCATCGTCGAGACGAGAGCAGATCATGGAAATTCAAAACAAACAACCAGTAACGACCATTCAACAATTCCACTGTTTAGATTCATATCAGATGCGAATGGAAATATTTTAATTTATAGCGATAACCGACGATATGTATCATGAATATAAATGAGCTTCGAGACAAAAACGAGATGTGTCTTGGAAATAATAAGAGGATCGACGGCGATCGTCTAGCCATCGCCACCGTCCTTGAGTACAGAAATCCTTGATGAGTACAATCAACCGCCACCGGATAGCAGTCCTCCGGCAGGGCTGCCATTTACCAATTAATAATTTAACGACTTAGGTGGCTCTCCACGATGCTTAAACTTGTTTGATGGGAACTAGTTGTAAGCGCCGTATTGGTGTTATGCTGAGGTTATGACATCGTAATGGCACTTTACCTGCGATCGAGTGTTTCTTCATTTCATCGTCATTTATATCTATTCCAAACAAATCTTCAAATAAATAATCCATCATTTCGATGTTTTTATAAGTTTAAGCAGCCCTAGTCACCGATGTAGCGTAGGTGCTAGCAAAATGTGGAGACAAAAACTTAAACTGAAAATAAATGGGCGCGAAACGCCTATTAGTGGCGCTGCGGCGGCCGATACTCGCCCGGACCATTCCGTATTTGTAAATGCGCGATTATACGCACCGCGACATGATAAAAAATACATCTCGAGAACATGTGTCATTATTTACAGACGCCCATAAAGCTATTCTTTAATCTCAATGGTTCAATGTTAATTGCCGTTTTTTATCTCACCGTTTTATTTCTAACTGAATCAGTCGGCGAATCATGATTCAGTTGTTTTATTCATTGAGGAATACAATTTTGGTACTGTCGCCGACATCCTTCTCGTTTGTATTTTGTGTTATTTTGAAATTCAATCATTACATTACTGTTTAGAATTTCAATACATTGAAGCCTAATCTGATAGATGTAACAAGTGTTACCTGCGTTGAATTACTTGCATAGTTTCCGCATATTAACTACTGTGTGTTAGCTAACAGTAAACATAAAAGAAATTTCGCAACCGCAATGAGTAACCGCGTAAACATGTCGCGTTTAAAATTCAGTTGTATCTTAAATTGAATTTAACTCTAGCCACGACCTGTCAACTTATCGAATATAAATTCTCTTAATAATCGTTACCAATTACGTGAGCGTTTGGCCTCGTACCACCATCAGTCTCACCTGGCCCGGCGCAAGTAGCCGTCGCAGCGAGGGATTGAGAGCTTTTTGCGGCAGTATGTAAAGGAGAAAATGAGTTGTCGATAAAATGTTTGATCGGTCATTCTAGATGGAGTGGAAGCCGAGGCGCGCCGGCCGGTCCACCGCGCCATGAGAAATGCTGCACGTTATGAAACCATCGCTGACAAACTGCACAAACTACGCGAATGCTACGCTCCGAGCGTAAGATAACTGACTGCGGAAATTCTAAGTCAATACACCCTTTCATACCATTACAAATCACAATCGGTGCCTCGTTGTGTTTGGCTACTATTGTTGTCAAATTACGTTTCTTGTATTTGGTTTTGTGTTTGTTTGTTTATGGGCATGGAGGCGGGATGACCTTTGCCGCCGGTGTCTGTCGGCCGCTTGCCGCGCGGCTGTCTCGCAGTCAAGTTCACGGCCTTCCCTCTCTCTCGGTGCAGTACTTTACTCTACGACTTCCTCTTATTAATTACTATCGCCGCCTGCGTCTTTATTACCGTCCATTGATATCATTCTTCCTTTTTCTTGCTTCATTGTTGTTGATTATCGATTTGTTTCAGTGGTTATCGTTTCTCCTCCAATTTTGTAACTATCCTAATTCTCTAACAGTTATGAACGCAATGTGTTATTATCACTTATTAGGCTAACTACATAAACTCCACCCTTGATTGTCTAATGACTTGTTAGTCAATCTTAATTATGTCCTGGCCTTTGTTCCAGGTCTGAAATGATTCACGCAAGCTTAGCGAGTCACGTTTATTGTTTTCCAATCCGCTCGCTACTTACCGCGATGCTATCTGTTTAGACAACAAACCATTTTACAATAGTGCCTCTCACTAATGTCGAAACGGTTCAATCACTGGGTTCCCGCGTAGCTTTCTAGTTTGTGTTGGACTTGGATCTGTAGGCTGTGGAAAGAATTAGCTATTGATGTTTTCCTGACGCGAAGTAATTGTTATGAAAACTTAATAATTTCTGACCCTCACAAGGTGCAGCTATCAGAAATTAGTATGAAAAGCATAAAAAATATTTTTTATTTTTGTTGTAATGATATTTGGGAACAGACACGCACGAACAGACAAATAATTTTATTATCGACTCAAATATACATCGTATAGACATTAGTAGGTAGAGATGGGCCTCTGACTTCGATACACGATCATTTCTGTTACCGTACCACTTATTGTTCTCGACATTTGGCGCAGGTCGTCGACCCCGGCTAAAGTCAACTGTTTACCGACATTGATGCCAAAATAGATTCCGATTGTGATTCTCTGCTCGTTAGGGAAATGGAAAAATAATTGGACTTGTCTATTCATTAGCATTTACTTAGAGAAGAATTGTTGTTTGTTTTTTTCTTTATGAGAGGATTTTGTTGTTTTTATTTTGATAATGGAAATTCCTACGTATTTTCATTCTTTATACAAATTCGCTGAATTTCTTTTTGTATGAAAAACAAATAGCCTTTTTCCAAAAGTGCTGCAACATTTTAGGAAAATCGGGTACGGTTTATTTTAACCGCGACTTTGCTGGTCTTTTGCTACCTCTTCACGTCTTTTAAAAAATTTTAGCTCGGAAAAAAAATTGCCTTTTCCATACAAAGATGCTTTCCGCGATTTTCAGTTTTGTATGGACAAGGCAATTTTTTATTTCGAGCTAAAAATTTTTAAAAGACGTGAAGAGGTAGCAAAAGACCCCTTTAATCGTCCCTTTCAATTTGGCAAACGATGCACCAAACACCCTGTATAATATGATTATGTTTGCAAAATAGGTGGATGTACCCAGCCCGATAATGAGCATATCTTGTTTATAATGTATTACAGTTAGTTTACATGACGCAGTCTCATCGTACACGCGCCCAAAAACTTCTAATGGGTTGAACGGCCAGAGATCACTGTGTAAAAACAATTAACTTGCCTTGAGGCGCGGTTTTCTCTGCTTTACAAAGGATTTTCTTTTTTGAATACCATATTTTAAGGCGAAAAAACGATGCTGTACCTATTCTTTTCTATTTTTTCTTAGCTCTTTTGTATATTTTTTTATTGTAGACAAGTTTTAAGAGCGTATTCGACTAATGCAATCTAAACATATCCCAAGTCAAAATAATATCATCAACGCAACAGAATTTACTCTTGACAAAAATAAATTATTCTCTTTCATGATTTATAGAGGAAAAAAAAATGGCTTTCTCATACAAAATGACCAGCTCGATCAGACAATTTGTATGGAAAAGCAAATTTTTTTTTTCATTTCCTGAAAAAAATTCCTGGTGGTAGTTGTTCAGTATTGTTGACTGAGAAACCCCTATCATTTTTCGGGACGCTGTCCCTTACACCCCGTATTGCGTTTTTATTAAGATAGATGAATTTAAAACACTTTTAAAAAAAATAAGACAATATTGATCAAGATTGTTACAGCGATATACAAACGCACATTTTTAACATTAGTGTGTATGTGTATTGTATATTGGTTTGGAGCACCTCGTCTAGCCTCTGCGGTCATTTCACACAATACGCCGACCACTGTGTTCCATGGTAGCGATTAATGTTCTTGTTTGTTACACGATTATTGCTTTTCTATTTGAACTTTAAAGTCGTAAATGCTAACTGCTAGGCGCTATTATCTACACTAATGTAAAGAGGAGAGATATATATACATATTTTTTGCAATGAACACACAAAAACGAATAGAGATTTAAAAAATTCTTCAAATATTAATGTTATTTCCACAGGAACACTAAATAAGGTGCAAGTGATCTAGTTATTCAATTGGGTACTTGACTGGGTAGCTTAAAAAATTCAAAACGTTTATACTTAAAACTGATGGCTAAAAATATTGTAGATTTCATTCATCATTTAAGAAAAAATGCACATTTCGAATTTAACAATCGAGTTAAAAGTATGTAAGTTATTGATTTGAGTAGTCAACATTTACTAAAATGTGACGTCATAATTTACTATTTTCATACAAAAAAGCGTTTTTGACATTTCATAAAAAGTTGCTGATTTGACTAGTTGGAAAGTAGCCAATTCTTAAAAAAATAACGACGAATGAAATAACATTTGAACCCGCTGAACATCATGGTTGAAATATTCACTTGACTCCTTTAACTTTTTTGAGATATAATTTTTAAGTTAATTTTTGGTGCATGAATAAGTTGACAAATAATAGTCGACTAATCGATTACTTTTACCATTACGGAATATTGGATAAATTTATTACATTACATTAAACTAAGCGGCTTATTTAACTGACTTGAAGAACTTTGCGGAAGTGTGTCTGGGTACGAGTATTAATGTAGGTTTATTGACTAGCACTAACGTTACTCAAATCAGACTGGCATTTGAGTGCTGTGAAGTAAACCTACTCGAACCTAATTCGCTCGGGAGATTATTAACCTAACCTTTCGTACGCTCAGCAATGTAGAAAGTTACAGAGATATCGAAAAATATGCACGCAAATATGAGTAGTACAATAATAAAAAAAACTACTATTTCATAGAGTCTTATGCCTCGGTAAAGTCTATTGTTTCATTACTACAAATATTACAAAAAAAATCACAAGTTGACTTTGACGTTTAGAAAGTTACTGAGATTTCATCATATCAGATTAATGTCTGATATCCTTATATCCTTTAGGGCAATATAAACTTATCATTTGTACCATGATGTAGTCGAAGTCTAGTTTGTTTGAGCAGTGAGATATAAATCTGGCAAGATCACGAGGTCGCTAATGTGATATTCGTGTCGACGCCGAGACACGTACCGTTATTCCATTGTCGATTCAAATGCGAGCTTTCATATTTGTCCGCGCCGATTGTGATTTACTCTCGAATTGATCTGACAGAATCTGATCTCAGTTCTCTATTTGATCTATTTTCGTACGCGATGCGTCATATTTTCCGTCTACAGAGGATATTTTTTACAAGTCTGCTGGAAAGTTTTATTACGTCATCTTTATGAGATCATTAGCATAATTGAGTTTGTTTAATAGAGCGATGTGCTAATTAATAGATGGCTTGTAGGCATATTAAAACACTTGATGTATTTGTTTGTAAGTAGACTGGAGCAATACATTATTATTATGCGTCTCCAAGTTTACCCCGTCGGTTTGCACAGTACGGAAGGGTAATCAACCTATGGTAATGAGGAGAGCAATAAAAAATGCAATCTACCTGCTGGGTATTGGTAGGGTGTTGTTTGATATGCGGCCGGCGATAACGGTGGCGGCCACGCGACACCTCTACCAGCCAACCCTCGCGCCTCGGCACCCGGTCACCCTTCCGCCTTATTGATTAGCACCCTCGGAAATCAGCTTAATGGCAAAAACAACACACCCGTCAACTTATTATTACGCACACCTATTGGGTAATAGATGATTGTCGGCAACGCTTCACTCAATAATTTATTTCCATTTTACGATTTAAAATTCAATTATAATCTCTTGCTGTTAAATTAAATAGAGAAAGGACTAATATTTTGTGTAATGTAATGAAAATTAGAGAAGCTCTATCCTACCTTCTGCCACGTACTTAGCTTTCACCCAAAGGTTGCTACTTTAGCACCTATGTTATACATACAACTCTTCTATCTACTTATATCTTGCTGTTTGCTGTATGTCTTTGTACTTCCTAAGTAAGCTTTATGAAGTATTTTGTATCACCTATTTACAAATATTTACTTTACCTGCAAAAAATTTTCAGATAAACAAGTCATTTATATTTCTAAATAGGATTTTTTCTCGAGATCGAGGCAAAAGGATGTTTTTCAGCCGAAAATAGATCTGTTTTCGTAGGTTCTCGGAAATCGTTAAAATCTGCCTACACAATATTTCCTGGATATTCAGTGTTAGCTTAATTTATTTCTGCTTACGTTACTATAGCGATACACGTTCTTTCTGAAACCACCCTTAAAATATGTCAGACATGGCGAAAATTGCTTATATTTAACCCTTTACTTCCTACCTACTCTTTAGGGATATATACCTACATGAATTTATGTATTTATTATGTTAATTTATTTGTTGGAAATAATTGACGAGTGTATCGTGATTCGTGGCAACAGTTACTTGTTATAAACGATCGTAAGTCTGAGATGTAGTGTATAGGTAGAAGTGCTCTCGGCTTGTGTTGTAAATCCCCTTGCTTTCATTGTGCTATCGAGTCGTGAGCCGTACATTCATTCTTTAGCGTGTTAACATATTAACTGCCCAGGACACGCCATGTGCAACTGCGGTGCTGGTTACCACCGTTTATGTAAATCACTTTATTGCCAGGAAGTGTTTTTGGTAACTTTATTGTTTGTTGGTTGGCTGGTTTGTTTGATTCGTCATTACATTAGACCCTTTGGGTCAGATATCGTCAAAATAGTGTATTGGATTGATAATAAAATAACAAATGCAAATGATTATAAATATATAAATATTAAAGCATTTCATTCCTAAAAAACAAATCGCAGAATAACAAGGTACTATTTTTATACATTTATTATCTTTTTCACGGATCGTTTTTCCGTTCGCTTTATTTCTTCAATTCTTTTTACATTCAACATGAGTTAATATATATAATAATATACCAGTTTAAACGATTTCTAATATGCAACTTTTGCTACGGCGTAGCCAGCGTAGCAACTGGACTACGAAGACTTTTCGTCACGTCACGATAGATTGATTTGGGGCATTGAGAGCGTTGACTGGAGTAGAAGGACACATGCATACTCTATTTACATTGTATAGCACCGATTTGGCCAACTTTAGACTAATTGTATCGGCTCCGACATATCAGATTTGGTGCATTGATTGGACCGGTATGGAAATGTCAAACGTGCTAGGGTTGTACAGTGCCTGATTTTAAGATTATATTTTATTCTTTTTGTTGGCTCTTGGTAACAGTATTTTTAAGAAATGCTCACGTGCGTGGATAAAATTGTTTCTTGTTTTCGTTTTCACACTTTCTTGTTCTCAAGTCTTCACTTACCTATTGTTACATTCTTCGGATACTCCATAGCTACAGTTTATAAACTTTTGCGAAGTTTATACTATAGAAGAACTTGAAATAGGTGTACTTTAACAGTATTTGTTCAGACTTAAAACTTGGTTGGTTACTGTAGCGTAGCCTTTAGCCTTGAAGGTCTTCACACCCAACCAAAGTTTCTGTACCTTTTGTTTTAATAATGGTGTAGTTTTAGAATAGGTATTTATTTGTGTAGTGTAGATTCTATACTGTAGTATAGAACAACATGAAATAAAATAGATTTTCCACTTCAGATCAGAATATACCTACCAACATATAACATTAAGTATACAAAACATTTAAGTTAAATAATCAATGTATATACCTGCATGTTATCAATCTTGCTTATGCACCCATTTTTGTGAGTATCGCACCCACACGTATCGCATCTACACACAGACCTAGATTACATTTTGTTCAAATCTTGCATGTGCCAGCAACCCTATCTATAACTACAGCCAAGTTTTATGCAGCTGTGTGATCTGTATGGTAGTTATGAGTGAGCTGAACTACTAAGGTGTGCGGCACTTGCGACACGACCCGCTGTTGCGACAAATCTATCCTAGTTAATAACATAACACACTTTACGTTTTCGTGTATAACTTAAAGGGTGTTCTAGGACAGATCGAATAAAAATAATCTAACTGCCAAGCAACAGAGTTCGCGCCTCCGAATTTCGGAACACAGAGGGCGAAAAGCTCCAATATTTGGATCGGAACTTTAGATTTAAAGAGCCACCAAAATTACTGACATAATCTGCATGAGTTGATTACTCTATGACCTAAAAGACCTCTCGTTCGAATGTTTTTCTCGTTCTTTTTTTTATTTATTTTGAATACAAGTAAACCACAGAAAGATTCTTGTTGTATTGCGGTCAGAGAGGAACGCTTGCGACACGGCTAGCTGCCAGTTGCGCCAAATCAATCCTGGCTAATAGCATACTACACACCTAACACCTAATGGCACCTCTCGTTTGAATGTTTTTGCCGTTTTCGTAATTGTAAGAGACCTAAGATTAAGAAAGGTAAAGCTAATAGCAGAACTTATATTACAAAAAAACTGTGTTCCTTTACCGTTACTGAAACACTTCTAAACCATGCCATGTAATGAATTAACAACCTGCATAGGTAATTTCTCCTTAAAAAGACAACACAATCTACGACGTAGACGCTTTAAAGATGTTTCCATAAGTAGAAACGTATAGGATACAACTTAGAAAAGATTTGTCTAAATGTTACTTTACTTTGTTTGAGGGAGAAGTCTAGACTGGATCTATTTAGACGTGTTTGTTTAGTCTAGCTCATTTCTGAGATCTAACTGCATTACTCAATAATATACACCATTCGCCGTGGACTATGCATTTCCTCACTGCTGATTCATTAGGGAAAAGCAAATGCTCAGACATTCACTCTACTGACTCGACTCAGTATTATATGAGCCATTACGATATAATTAACATGTTTAACTGGACGTTTGGATATTGCGACGTTGGTAACTTAATGTTACATGCTCTTACGTTCCCTTTGTAAACTACTCGACCTATGTCAGTAAAAAGTTATAAAATTGTATGAAAATAACATTATACAATATTAAATCTGTTACTCTAACGAAAAGTTTTGTTGTAGAAATATACCTACTACTAGAAACTTTTTCCTGCTGTAGATTAGAGAATAATAACATGTAGCTCACTATCTAAATGAAAAATGTCTAGGTACCTACTGACATTTTATACCTACGCCAGTTGGATTTTGTAATATAAAACACTAACGTGGAAAACATTGTCAATATCCCAACCCAAAGTCAGTGAACGCAAAAACGCAGTTTGCGGTTTCGGTCGCATTATTGCCCGCTGTCTTATATTTATTGAAATAACAAGGATAATACAAGTGTCGGCGTTAAAAAGAGATCATTGTGGCTCAACCGCGGCCGCGGTTTGCAAATTGAGTGACACTTAAACTACCGCTAGCCGGCTATTAGCCGGACGGTAAGGACCTAGTTTGTTAGTACAGACTGGGAAACATGTAGACGCTGTAGAAAAGTTTGTATTTATTTTATAGTCATTGATAATGGCTATACCAATACACTTCAGGTATGTTATGCATGACTTAGCCCAGGCGCTATTAATATTTTCCAGAGATCATTGCCTATTTCTTTAAATATTGAGGTAATTGAAAATAATTTGTATGTAAGTAATTATACTTCTAACTGTATAACTAATGTAATAAATGAATGAGTATTACTTACTTACACATTTACTTTACCAATATTTAAAAATAAACACTTCAAGCACAACCAAAACTCTTGATAGGCTCTGTTATGTAAATGGTTAAAAACTAGACTAATTTTAACTAATTATCTGTAGTTAGATTTCAATAAGTTACGACTGATGCTGATGCGTAGTCTTGTAGGAGGTTATCTAGTCGGTTCCAGAGATCCTAGTTTGCAAGGAATGCAACTAATTAGCGGTCCTGTTAAAATGAAATTTAATGTCTTCGTGAAGACTGAAAGGGCGAGTTCCGATGACAGAGATTGCTAAATGTGGATGCCATTAGGACAAGTCGCTTGTAACAACTTAACTTGCTTTGTTTTGTAAACCTAGTTTGCATTTAGGCACGATGAGTGGCAAAACTACATGTGCTAAGATTTTTTACTGACTTATTGAGGTCCTTCTAGGTTTAGATTTGAGAAAAGTCTAATATACTCTTTATTGTAAACATTAACTAGCATCGTTGTACCTTATTGTAGATAAAAAACAACACACAATATTAGTTTTATTATATATTGATAGTTCTTATCTATAATTTCTGCTATACCTTTTAATCATTATTTAATTATGAATCTTGAATAGATCAAAATTTTCGACAACATTATTCATGATGATAGCGCGTGAGTCATCATCGCAAGCGTGACTCGATACGATACGCTTCAGCGACTTTGAACTCATTTGTAATGTACCACGGTATGTACGTACAATGTGTACACGACGTCGTCGCGAGATAAAAATAAATTAAGTAATTAACAATTTTCACACAATATACAAGATATAATTACACATGAACAGCTTGAACAGCTACCAGAACACTACTTTGTACTTACATATTTAGTTTCTGTATAAACTCTGCTTATAAATTTGTTCTTCTTATATTTAAGAGCAGCGCTCTTGTTTGTTAACACGCTCTATTGTTCGTAGCTCCAAAATGTACGGTTTATATTTTATGCAAATGTATGCAAAAGCTAAATCAAGACATTTAAGGCTCATACATAATTTTCATCAGAACTTGTAGAAAGACAAATCCTGAAGGTCAGAAATCTTAAACTCGAAGCCGTTGTCCTTTCACAACCTACCATTAGTTACATTACACTGCACTAAAGAGATTATCTCAAATACATCATACTGGTCTTCAACTTTGAACAACTTTACATATTCTGGCCCATCAGATCCTACGAAAGAGGGTTGTAGTACCCCTTATATTCTATCGTCATTGTTTGGGGTAGACAAGAAGAATGAAGATCCAAGACTTGTTTCTCAAGATTAACATCGTCTAGTGCCAAATACAAATATCGCCTTTAATACGAGTACTACGTTGTTTTTTTGATCAACGAAAAAAATGATCTAGATTTCGATGCCCGCTTTCCATGAATCAAACAGACCATGTTTAGGTAATTAATGCCCATAAAAAACCTAATAAATCTGTCTCTTGTTGCAGTTCACGTCCCCTGTGCCAGAAAGCGCGGCGTGCGGCAGCAGCACATCGTCGTCGTCGTCATCATCGTCATCGTCGTCCAGTTCGTCGTCGTCACCATCATCGTCATCGGAGTCGGACTCGCCAGACGCCGCCGCCAATGCCGAGTCGGCTGACGACTCCAGCGCGGCGCTTGCTGCCGCTTGTCAACTACAGGTATTTATTGTTTCATAGTCTCGTCGTCGCTTAGTTATTTGCTTCTTTATTGGTTGTTTAGATAAACATTCCCGAAAATCAATCTGTTCTGAATTCTGGTAGTATTTTAGGAGCAGTTTTAAAATGATGCCCTCCGATCAAATCAAAGACTAGCGTACTATCTTCACCTTTAACAGTACGTAACTGAGATAAGCATGTAACAATTTCTATTTATTACATCATATTTAATTAAGTTACCGAGAGAGTAAATTAATGCAATGTTTTGATAATGGTTTTGACGTGTTTGTGACACGCTTCAGATTTTAAACATAAAAATTACAATGCTGTAAAAAGTTTGAGGTAATTTTGAAGTAATGATTTATCAAACTTATTGCGTGTAAAAGTCTCATACGTTTACACCTTTTCGCCATACACACATACTCATATATTTCCCTGATTAGGGCGATCAGTGCTTAGCCGACCACGCATATTGATTGGTATAGTGATCTATTTATTGTCTGTCAGGTCATCGACGATGCGGACCTGGCGGCCCTGTTCCCGGAGCAGACGGCGAGCGCGCCGCCGCAGCCCAATTTCAGCACCTTCGCTGTTCATGCCGCCTCGCCAGATCATAATGACAAATGCATTGCGGATAATGGTAACTATTTACTGACTGGGCATAAATATAAAAATTTGATGATAGATTAAACACTATGTTCTTTCAAGGGGGTAATTTCGTGCTGTTTATTCAACAAAATTTAAAAGGCGTGATATTTGTATGTGTATGTATGTATGTTTATTCAACAAGTTCTAACAACTCCCAACAGGAAATAGAAACATTATTAACTGTTCTCTCGCTTTTTTTAAACTAGCACTTGGCAAGTAACTCTGTCTTC
>JARACY010003673.1:0-31539 GCA_029255725.1 Scrobipalpa atriplicella | reverse complement strand
TGAAATGACTATCGAAATTGAAGGTTCTAGAACCAATTCTAGGGCTATATAAGCCGAACAACGCCGGCCAGCCACCAGTTCTGAGTTTTAAGTGGTTCGAAGTGGAAAAAGGAAGAAGAAAAAGAAAGTGAAAGTAAAAGTGGTGAAAAGTTAAAGTACAGTCAGTGACTAAAGTGTGTAGTGTGTACAGTCGCACAAACAAGTGCTGTGTACGTTGAAATAGTGTGGACAGTGTGAAACCTTGCGCGACAACGGAAGTTTGTGAGTGTCGGACGCTGGGACTTTGCTGGTCTGAAGACAGAAATCACGCCGTTAGTCGAGCTACGTGGGCGCTGTCGCACGTTTGTAAGTCGAAGTTTTTAATAAAGCAGAAGTCTGAAAATCGGCATAAGTGTATAATTTCTTCCAATCCCGTAACTCAAGCCCGCATCGTCTGTGACGAAACGTCGAGCACGTAACAATACTATAAAAGTACATGCCTAAATGCATACGCAATTAGCTAGCTACAAATAACAAATCCTTGGGACAAAGGAACGATTAATTAAAAATATTATTATTCAATTTGTTTTGGTAGAAAGAAAGAAAGAATAGTACATTATTGCAAAGGCAGCGAAATAGGCAATTGCAGGTCGAGTATGAGTTTGAAGGCCGAGCCGCAGGCGAGGACTTCAATGATACGAGACAGGCAATTGCCATTTCGGCCGAGGCATATATAGTGCTTTTCTTAAAAAAATGCAAGGAAATAAAAAAGGGCCTTTTTATAATAAATTTAATTAATATTAAAAGTTACATTGCTCATGTTAGGACAATTATTGAACGAAAATGTTATTTATTAACAAAATAATTAACAACGAATTCCGCTTTACCGCCAATTTATTTTTTATTTTACAGTTTGGTCCGAAAGGTAAACGCATCTGTGGCTATACAACCACGAGAACGCAATGTGTACGATAGATGAAAGAGTTCTAAATTTAAACAGCACGCCGTTTCATACAACATTGCAGGCGCGCTCTTAGTTCTAAATTCAAACAGCACGCCGTTTCATACAACATTGCAGGCGCGCTCTTCGTTCCAAATTCAAAAAACGCGCTGAGAAGTGATTTTGGTTTTTCAGTCTACGTAAATATGATACTTCGCGTGTTCTTTATTCAAAAATAAAGACAATATTTTCGCGCATGTTTAAGAAAATTAAAATATCTGACAATTCACTTCACTGCTGCCTTCACGTTATACATTGAATATCAAGGCATTTGGGTCAGCAATGCGCGCGTCGCTGGAGGTGCGGTTGAGTATATAGTAGTCGAGGAACTCCACAGAGGGATTGTCAGGCGGGCGCTCGAGCTCCAGCAGTTGCACGGTATTGTTCGCGGGCGCAGCGAGCAGCCACACGCCCGGCACGTACAGCGTCACCTGCGGACCGCGGCCCGGCCAGTACCGGCCCAGGTTGTGGCCGTTCACCCACACGTAACCCTAAGGGAAGCATCATGAATTAGTTGAGTTCATTGGTTTGCTCTTGACTCCAGAGAAGGTCAGGGATGACAGGGACAGAGTCGACGATTGGAGCGTACTCACCCAGAAGATACCTATTATGGCTCTGGCACTATCACGCATCGACAAAATACATCAAGCTGTTTGTCGCCGGACTCCGATGAGAGGGTGGTCGTGAGTGAGACAGACAGTATCTTGCGGAGTCTACCATAGTTTCATTGGGATCATTCACCCGGACTTATTCACAGGCACTGGCAAGCATGTGTTGCCGTTGCTCGGGCGAGGCGGACCAGATCCCATCCCACGCCAAAATTAGTTATAATTAAGCAAAGCAAATATAAATATTATTAGAAGAGTATTTAATTCAGTTATTTTTTTTCCTTTCATAAAAAAGTTCAGATAAGGTCTTGAATCGCCTACTGCTATTCTAATATTAATATAACATCATTAGAAAATTTTATTAAATTGTTACCTACCTTTCCCCATCCAGTGGGATCTAGATAAGTGTCCTTTGGCTTCTGCCCTTCTGGTAATGTTAAACTGCCCTTGTAGAACGTTGGACCAAACTTTGTGGAATGCTGATAAGGTTCCACTACTTCCGGATTTTCAAGTGGAAAACCGGTGATACTCCATTTACCATCCAGAACGTTGTTATGGAATTTAACTTGGCTCAAAATGCCCTGGAAATAAATAATGACATTATTTTGATATAAAATAAAACTAAAAGTTATTTCAGGGTTTACAAAGTGACCTAGCAATAAGCTACCATTTCAGCTACGTACGTACGACTTTTCATAAAGTCTATCGGTTTCAGTCACAATACACATCGTACTTCGCATCATGATAATTATGTCAAATAAGTATTAATACAAATTAACTTACGATTTTACAATATATCTGCTACAACCATGTCATAGATATGTCAGCGTAAAATTGTAACAACTGTTAGTTTACAAACTTACTCGTCAGTTTATAAACTATCGGTAGGTTAGGTTAGGTTAGTTTATAAATTCCCTAAGATAGATTATAATCTAACGGTTTATGCAATGTAACGGTAACGTTACCTCTACTTCAATCATCCCCAGCTGCTTAGGTAAAATTCGCAGCTGATGGCTGATTGCAAATAATAGTAGGCTTGCAAGCTTAGTGCGAAATGTATTTAGACACGCGGCAGCGTGTCCAGCCAAGTTCAAGCCGAGAACTGGAGGGCCGCACCGTGTGTATATTTACAGGAACCATTTGGAGCCACTTTTTACCCCTTCATAACTCAAAAACTATGAAACATATACACACCAAATTGGGTTTATATAATGAGACCCCCAATATAAACAAGTAACTTAAATTTCATAAGCATAGCTTAAACGGTTAGATAGATATTGAGGTCAAAATATCGTCATTTTTATGATTGACTGACTGACTGACATATAGATCAAAAACCTAACCCACTTCCAGATGACCTACAAAGTTCAAATTTTGTATGATGACAGATTATAATGATATAAGTATGGAAAAAATCGAAAAAATAAAAAAAAACATTTCTTTGAACCCCCTCCCATACATTTCTATTTTCTTTACCAACAATAGTTCCTTTTAAAACCGCTAGATGGCGCTAGTAGGTTTTTAAAACTCGCTATCGTTGTGATTTCGGCAATGGTGAGAAAATCACTTTAAGTACCGTTTTCAATGGAAAATCGTCCAACAAATTGTAAGTTTACTGTAAAATTGTCTTGTTCTTGTCGTTGTTTCGTTTAATTGAAATTCGTGTCTATTCTATTCGGTCCGGTCTCTCATTGATGATAGTGGGATTTGTTTGTCTTGTCCTTGTGTTGTGTCTATTGGATAGGTTTGTTTGAGTTAAAGAAATCGAATTTGATTTAGTTAGCTACTTTTATTAAAAACTGAAACAAATAAAGTTATTGTGAGGATAAGAAATAGGTAAAAAGGGGTTGGAAAGATGACGTGTCAAAAAATTGAATTGTTGGTGGGTGACGCGTTCATATTACATAAAATAATTAAAATGCCTGGCGATGGAAGCTGTCTGTTCCATTCTTTGGCATTTTCAGTATTTTGATGTACGGATAAACAAAAAGCTAGTGATTTGCGTAGGAAAATTGAAGACCATGTAATTAGTAAGTGGGAAGATTTAAGTTTGTATACTTGCGCCCGAAACGGCGACCCTTACGACTCGATAGAATAGTAGGTATATAGAGCCTGCATGCTTGTTTCGATTACGTATGGAGGGGTTTCCGAATTAAAGGCTGTTGGAGAATCTAGACACAATTTTTTTTCCATTCACTATAATTGAGTGGGATGTCATTTAACAGGTATTGTAAAATTATTTGCATTTAATGTCACCGTTATTGAAAAAAATAATACGATTTAGAACCTAACCCACTTCCAGAAGATCTATCTATATACGAATAATGGTAAATTAAAATTAAGTACAATTTTATTTACCTACAAAAAGTAATGATATCCCACCAAAAACATAAATGTAAAAATAGAAGCCAAGTTCTTGATAGTTTGGTGCATGGTATGCACAAAAAAGTTGTGATATCAAAAAAGCGGGCCAAGTCAAGGGTTTATTAAAGTAATTCTAAGCTCTTCAATAAGGTATCATTTCAATTGACTTGGCCGTTGTAGAGAATAATACAAACTGTCACCTACAACACCACTCTACAACGGCCAAGTTCCATGAAATGATACCTTATTGAAGAGCTTAGAATTACTTTAATAAACCCTTGACTTGGCCCGCTTTTTTGATATCACAACTTTTTTGTGCATACCATGCACCAAACTATCAAGAACTTGGCTTCTATTTTTACATTTATGTTTTTGGTGGGATATCTATTACACCTACTAGGAAACCTTGCCTACCTTAAAATCGTGCAGTTTTGGTCCATAATTGACTCGTCCCTGATTCTCTACAAGCAGCGATAGAACATTTCTAGTAAGAGTTGAATGTAAGGTAAGAGTGTATCGTTTGGTCATTCTGTCAATAATACCTTTCAGTTCCTGGAAACAAATTATTATTACAAGTTAAAATTTATTAGAAAAAAAAAAGAAATTTGAGAGTTAATTTTACTCCGTAACACAAGTGGTTGTTTGTGAAAAAATAAAACTGCATAATATGTTACACACGCCATTAAGGTATACGTAGATACGATCACGTGGGCCTGTGATCTCCAGCATTCCCTGCAGGGTCTCGTTGAGCGTGGTCTCGTACAGCACCAGGCCGGCGCGCTGCTTCAGCTTCTCGAAGGTCGGCAGAGTAGGCCCAATGACGTCATCGTACTTCCTGGCCAGCTTCGAACGACCTTCCTTCGACAATAAGTTTATTTGGAGACCCAGTTGTATCTTCCCATATGCTCCTTTTGGGGACGGCTTTGGTAAACTCGTGTTTTTCAAACTGTGATTATACTGAAAAATATCTGAACATTTTCATAAACTCTCTAACGTAAATACATCAATTGTTGTTGATAATTATCTCGTGTAATAGTTACCGTTTCCATGAGTTCTCTGATCGCGTAGTATTTAGGCGTAGGGTCGCCGGCCTCAGTCAAAGGAGCGTCATAGTCGTACGATGTTAAATCAGGTGCGTAGAAATTTGCTCCAACAATATTCGCTCCTGTGAAAAAAAAAACTTTCAGAGTGAAAAGATATTTTTCTCAAACATGCATGAAAATAGTCTTATTCCTTATGCAAAATCAATACGCAAACTTTGACATTTACGGTTTCTCAAATAAAAAAAAAAACTTTTTTATTTTTTTCATAGAACTCGTCTTTTTCAAATTTTGAACAACAAAGCGCTCCGTCAAAGTACAAAACGCCATTCTTCCATGCCAAAACTCTCCAGCAAAGTCCAAAACGCCATGACTTCAAGCCAAACCTTTTTTTTCTAAGTACACCTGCGTTTAGTTTCAACCATTTGGCGTTTGCATTTGTTTGTGTTGACCTAGCACTGAGGCTGTACGCCATAGATTTTTTATTTATGTATTTCCTTGCATTAATTTGAGAAAAGCACTATGTAAGCCTCGGCGGAAATAGCAATTGCCTGACTCGTATTATTGAAGTCCTCGCCTGCGGCTCGGACTTCAATCCCTACTCGTCCGTCAATTGCTGGCTTTCCATGCCACGACAACAATGTACTATTAAGAACGCTGATAAACTTATGGAGAAGCAGAGAAACACTTACCAGAAGTGAATTCAAAGTTGGATCCGCCGTGGAAGACGTACATATTGATATTGATTCTGTTGTCGATCATGTCCCGCAGCGATTGGACGACTCTGTCCTTGTTGACCTGCTGCAGGGACTCGCCCCAGTGGGTGAGCCAGCCCGGGTAGAACTCCGAGTTCATCAGGGGGCCGTGAGGAAGTACTTGTCGCAGCAGTCGAAAAACTGCCCCTATGTCCTGACCTGAAGCAGATTAGGAAATTAGTAGGTACAGTCAACCAAGGAGTTAGGGGTACCCTATCTGAGATCTGGTAAGGTCAATGAAGTTTTCTCAACTGTTTATTTATATTTTTAGCTAAGATTCCATATGTTTGTAGAATTTATTAATCTGCACAATTTTACTTATGCAACCCGAGAAAAGTTCATCTGTTCAGAGCGGCCTTAGTACCCTAACTCCTTGGCTATCGCTGGACCTGCTTGATCAGGTTATGTCCTTGATTTGTAGCCTTTATTGAAACTTATTAAAATTGTACATTCAGCATAATTGTTTTAATTTAAATTTCAAATTCTCAATAAAGTCCGCGCGAACGAAGTCACCGACACCAGCTAGGTAGTTTATTAAAATTTTAATATCTTCCAAGTCATACCTACTCCGAAATCGACGGTGGGCAGAGCGCCCGGGACCATGCCACGATGGATAGATGTAGAATAAAAACCGTCGGTGGTGTAGAGCAGGGCCTTGTGGTTCACATGGGACTGGATGATGTCCCGGATGTGCTCCTTATAGGTCATGTCACTGCCGTAGCTGCCGTACTCATTCTCTACCTGAAACACCGAGAACATTTTTATTGAAATTGTCCGCGGATCGAATTAATACAGAACTGATTTTTATTTTTGTACCGTAAAATTTAGTAAAATCTGTGCAAAGTGGAATTCCAAACAACATCTTATGATACGTGCCCATATTTTTTACATTTCAGATTAGATTGAGATCAGTCGATCAAAAAAACGAAGACGTTAAAATAAACCGTTGTTCACCTGAACTAATATGATTGGTCCACCGTTCTCGTAAAGAAGAGGGGTCATATAGCCGAACAGTTTGGCAAACCAGAGGCGGGTTTCTTCAATGAAATCTATAAGAACAAGAGATAAGCATAATTAATAATAAACAAAATGTTTGCATTCGTAGATCCATCGATGGGCGCTTACTTTTCTGTAAAATTCAAATGATACCTAACAGAACTTGTGTTTAATGCACTAAAGTTTTTTTTTTCTAAAATAATATACAAGTAATAATAATTTACCTTTATCAGTTGTACGTAGTCTTATATGAGGATATTTATGAAGAAGCCAGTATGGAAGTCCACCCTGAAAACAAAAGTATGAATTGCACTTCGAACTTGTGTAGACTGTAGAGTCACAGAGTAACTTAGTAGTTAAAACATAGGATAGGAAGGTATATTTATTTGATGGATAGTAGTAAAGGGTCATCTTGATGATATTGCACTTTAATGTTTCAGGAAGAATATGCAGGAGAAATTTTGAATACCATGCGTCCCACAGTGGACTGTTATTCTCAAAGTTGTGTAGGTAGGTGCATACCAAATCTTTCTCAGCGCAAATTTAGGGACCTAGCCGCAGCAGCACCAGCAACCCCTCCTCAGCCACGACGCGAACAAACTGCGCCACGTCGTGGTCGCCAGAGAACCGGTGCTGCTGCTCCATTCTACGTACCAGCTCTACGTACAAGGTCCACGTACTAGCTCCATTTTACGTACCAAATCCCTTTCGGCGCAGATATAGGGACCTGGCCGCAGCAGCACCAGCAGCCCCTCCTCAGCCGCGACGCGAACAAACTGCGCCACGTCGTGGTCGCCAGAGAACCGGTACTGCCGCTCCTCCGGCTCATGGAAACTCCATTCTACGTACCTAAACAAATGATCAAATTTTACATGATGAGAAGGGTTCAATATGACTAATATTTTTTTCTATTATTTATATATTTTTGCTTCCATGCTGGACTGGGAGCGTAGAATGTTCTACCTGCCCTTTCTCCCGGGTATGCTGTAGAAGTAGAATAGAAGTCAACAAAAGGGATTCGAGGTTTAAGTACAGTGTATTTAGGCCTGACTGACTACCTGTTACACATTTCAATCTAAAATTGGCGTTGGAGGCGTTTTACGCTCTGCCTACCCCGTAAGCGTAAGGGATAAAGGCGTGACTTTATGTAAGTATACTTTAGAGTAAACAAAAATGAGGAAAATTATATTAAGTAATTAAAATATAGCGAATAACAATAATAAAGGAGCTGGCCCCTGTCTCGCGTGCGTTTGTATGTGCCCAAAATATCGTCGCGGGACTTTGTCATACTCCTATAGGAGTATTTAAAAAAAGGGCACGTGGTCCAGATCACGGTCGTTTGGTCGCCATGACGACGTCATGATTTTTTTGTATGTATTTTTTTTTGTGTATTATCATTGTTATTGCTTTTGTTTCTGTTATTGTTATTACTTTGCACACGTTATCAATAAAGTGTGCTATTCTTTCGACAATCACGAAATACTTCAACAAAAGAAGTATTTGATAACGCTTGCGCTGTGCGCACTTTTAATGACTAGGTTATCTTAAGGTGGGTCCGCTGCACGAATTTTCTAACAAAACATGTTACCAAAACAAGTTAGGAAAACAAGTTATCAAAACCGCCCGTCCGCTGCGCCTTATTTTTGTTAATGTTTTTGGTTCATTTCAAAAATGAGTTCCGACGAAGAAGACGTGCTAGCTGTTATAGCAATAGTAGATTTCTATTAGCTGATAGCTTAAATCTTTGCTATTTCCGACATGGCATCTAGTTTTTTATATTTAATAAATAAAATAATAAAATAAATAAATAAAAAAATAATAAAATAAATAAATAAAATAAAATTTATCTTTGTGATCTTCATCATACTACATCCCAAATCACCGGTCTTTCTCTAATCAGTTGTATGAAATACAAAGTATATTCTTTATTCCACTCCATAATTATAAACCAAAGAGAATTGTCACATACAAATACAACATAACCTTCGAACGATACGTCTTTCTCTTGTGAGCGCGAACACAGAATGCGTCATTTCCCCTCCCCGCAGGCGAACGCGGGGGATGTTATCCGTTCGTCTCGGCAAACATGTTATTTTGTTTTTTCTAACAAAACTGTTAGGCCACGCCTCTATTCGGTTAGTAAACATTGTTAGACTGTTTGCAAACACGCAAACATGCCGCAGCGGACCTACCTTTAGAGGTATTTATTTTATTACGTAGTTAGTTATTAAAGTTAATGTCTTTACAAATACTTTACAATACTTCTTTAGTTGAAGCGCCTTTTCGCGCTTAATTAATACGTTATCCTTATCAGCTAATGCTCAAACTGGCTGGACACTTGCATATCAGTCCATACCTGATATTTTCTATCATGAGGGAAGAGAAAGGGACGGTGAGAATATGTTCTCACCGAATTGTCCTCATTTTCGGTTTTCGCAGTCCCGAGGAAACCGACATACTTACGTGGATACAGAGTTGAACCCTGCCGCCTTCAGTTTGCGCAGTCGGTCGCGCCAGTACTTCGCCGGAGTTCGGAAGTAATGTACGGATCCAGATAATATCTGGAACGGCTTGCCGTCAACGTAGAACTCGTCTTGCACAATCACGATGCTGCGCTTACTCTCAAGCTGAAAATTATTTAAGTTCTTTTGTAGCGTGTTTAAGGCTCGTATTTATAAAGCGATCTCAAGATTGAGAGCAATATTAAGTATGGATTTGACAGCCCGTTTTGTACTGAAATGACATTTCAGATACGAATTCAATCTAACTGTCACTCTTGATAGCTGATTATAAATACGGGCCTAAAAGTCTCTATCGAAAACAGGGAAAAATAACTCTTACGTCGAGAATACCTACTCGTAGTTGATCTATTAGCTAAAATATTATAACATAACCATAAGCATATACGTATAAATGATCAAGACGAAACAAATTTATATGATTATTAATTATATTACGATGCTATGCAAATTGTTTAAGACTCTTGCATCGACCTCATACAAAAAATGGTTTGTCATGGTACGTCTCATAAAAAAACAATATTTGAATATATAAAATTAAGCTATTGTATGATAATTTAATTTACGTTAAAGTTCAAATATACACAGATTGTTCATTATTATTACACTTATGATAATATTCATTAACATTTAAGCAGTTAACCAAAAATAAACTAACATGGGTAATGTAGGTATAAATATGATTAATTGAGTAATTAATAAACAGCCATCTGGCAAAAGGTTGGATATTTTTTATTATTATTATATCAGCCTAAACTGTCCCACTGCTGGGCAAAAGGTTGGATAACATTTTTTTTATTCAAATTATGTTATTGAATCCATGAATCCATTGAATTGTTCTTCCATGCTGTACTGGGAGTGATAGAAAAGCATAGAATGTGCCAGCTGCATATCCTCCCGGGCATGCTGTAAAAACCAGCTAAGGGAATCGAGGGTTTGACAACCTGTCACTATAGCCATACACATGACCATCTGAAATAACCCTCAAAACTTGTCAGACGTGGCGGAATGGTCTTTCGGTCGTTTTCGCTCTGCCTACCCCATTAGGGATATAGGCGTGATTTTATGTATGTATGTGTATGTTATTGAATATGTAGATAATTCGGTGAAGCACTTTGAAAACCTAGAAACCCAATTACTTTAAACCTATGAAATTGGACAAAAAAAATAGAATAGGTTTGATAATTGAGGCAATTTGGCCGCGCATAAAATAATTAAATCTTGGCTTTTTAGTGGTCACCTGTCATTTTTATAACCTGAGAAAATAAAATAGCATGGCAATAATTTGAATCAAGATTCAAGTATCGAATCTTTAACCGAATCGATAGCAATTATCATTATTTATACCTACAAAACATTCCTAGCTGTTATCTTATCGTTTTACAACTTGTAAGTGAGGAGTTGATTAGGTACTTCGTTTGTCCCCAGTGCTTGAGATGGGCTAGGTACTTTTATCGCAAGAGGCATGGTGTCGGCCGGCCAGCTCTCCACGGTCGGTCGCAAGGGTGCCACCCCCACACCACAGATACACCCAGATGCTGACTACTCACTGTTTGTCCCCAGTGCTTGGGATAGGCTAGGTACTTTTATCGCAAGAGGCATGGTGTCGGCCGGCCAGCTCTCAACGGTCGGTCGCAAGGGTGCCACCCCCACACCACAGACACACCCAGATGCTGACTACTCACTGTTTGTCCCCAGTGCTTGGGATGGGCCAGGTACTTGTATCGCAAGGGGCACAGTGTCGGCCGGCCAACCCTCCACGGACAGGTCGCGAGGGTGCCACCCCCACAGACACACACAGATGCTGATTACTTACTTCGTTAGCCCCCAGTGCTTGTGATGGGCCGGGTACTTGTATCGCGAGGGGCACGCTGTCGGCTGGCCAGCCCTCCACGGTCAAGTCGCGAGGGTGACACAGACACACCCAAAACGCCAGCAGCAGCAAACGAGACATGGTCTGAAAAGAGGACATAATTATCAAACCTGATTGCCTCGACAAAACAAATCCTCCTAATCCTGACAACCCCAACTATCTAACCCACCCAATAAGAGCTATGCTATTGTAATTAGCTACATATTTTTTTATATCTCATTTGAGGAATATTATCCTTATTTTTTTAATATGTCATACTTGTGACATCTGGTATCAAATAGGTAAAAGATGTTTGAACTTAAACATGCGATTTCCATATCATTTTGTCACCTCTTAAAGTTAATAAGAGTTAATGCTATCGATTCGTGGAGAGCATGACTTAACTAAATCTTTACCAAAATATGGTCTTTTCAATGTGACATTTGCTCGGAAATTGCTTCATTATTTGAAAAAAACAAAACGTACATTCACTCTTTTCGGTACTCAAGTGCGTAGCGGCCGGCAATTTCTCCAAACGACATTAATGGCCATTAACGACCTCTGCACGAGGTCTTTAAAGTACACACTAGTATCATCTAGTACGGATTAGGTGTTTTTAAGTTCACAATATTAATTTTTTAAAGGCCGAATGCGCAAATTAAAAAAAAAAAAAATGAACGAATGAATGGAATGTGCTCCTGTCATAGGCGCCATTCTAATTTTAATTTTTGCAATATTATGGAGGAATTGCATGTTTTATGTTTATTTTTAAGTGTATTGTTATTGTTTCCTCGCAAATGAGAGAAAAATACTGTACTAATCTCAGCCAAAATAGCAATGTATGGTCTCGTTTACAATAAATAATACAATAAAAAATAAAACGTTTAAATTTACTCGACCATACATTGCTTTATTTTTGGCTTCTAAAGTAATGTACCTACTATTATTGCACAGAACAAGTTTTAACAGGCTTAATGAAAACAAGGCTTAATTAAAACAATGATGTTTTATTTCGTGTTAAATATTTACATTTAAAACAGTTGGACATATTCTTTACTCTGAACAAAACTTTTAACTAAATAATATCCACGACTGAAAAACGTGTAAAAATATATTTCTGTCAAATGCAATTTAAAAAAATATTATATTCAAGTATAATTTCAAATAAAATACTCAAGTATGATTCAAATCAAAATTATGAATTCATATTAAGCATACTTCCGGGAAGTATTAGCTGCAAGGCAGCAAAGAGCTGTCGAGTCAAATGTTATTATACCTAGGTATTTGAGAGAATTACCTACTATAGAAACAATAGGTAAAAAAAGAAAGTCGCAGTAATGATATACGATTTATGGATGACAACTGGTAATGATAAAACAGTATGAATAAAGTACCTAATTACGTAAAGTTGACTTCTATTTTAGTCGCAATGTCTTCGTTTACGCCCTCTATATTTTTATGGATAGGTATAGACTAAGTAATAAACCGTCAATTTACATCACAAATGCTGCGACTCGACCTCCATACATATTTATCAAAATAATAATTCGATTTATTTATCTGATTGGATAATAACTTTGCCTGCTTACCAGCGGAAATATAGCCCTTGCAAGTATTTCAGATTATTTAGGTCATCATTATTTAGGTGACCTAAATAAAAAGAAATTAATTTAAAGTCATTTAATAGCATTCAGCCCTGACTAACCCCGCGCCCGCCATACTTATTTCATCATGGTGTTTAATATGTTATCTTAAATGCAACTCTGTTGTCTATAATGTTATCCTTCCTACTTACTATTATCGTTTAGTTCTGGTATATTTATTAATTGTATTGAACAATAATCGATTGCTTTCCTGGCATATCATTTTCCAATTTATTACTATATTACAATTTCACAGTTGTATAATATAGATTCGGTATTATATTATACAGGGCGTATAACATAGGGTTTGTTTGTACACACTGAATGATGTAAATCTGCCTTTTTCCATGGGACATAAATAGGTAGAAATAAATAGCTAATTAAAAATTTTGGCTCCATTCTAAATGTGTTATCAGCTGATGCATTTTGTAAGGAAGGTCTAATTTTTTTTTTGTTCTTCTACCGGCAAATTCTGATCGTTCAGGGTGAATATAAGTACCCTTTCTGTTATTATTTTGTATAAGCTCTCAATAGGTACCTTAGTTAGGTATTTAATAAAGTAAATAATAAAAATAGTTATGAACCCAATGTTATTAAGTATTAATTGGATTGTTATTATGAACGGGATTATTACCACAATCAAATTGCAGTGAACAACCGCGAAAGTCTTAAAACTTATAAGTATTTTATTTTTTTAAATTGCATGTAGGTAAACTCCGTGTCCCTTCTTTGGACTTTTTCCTTTTTTAAAGTGATAGATTTCCCGCATAAGATTTACCTGAGTACTTAAATATATATTTTTAGTATTAAATAGCTATATAATATTTTTTGTCAGGCGTGACGAAGGCGCCTTTTTTTTAAGAGGCGTTTTACGCTCTGTCTACCCCGTAAAAGGGATAAAGGCGTGACTCTATGTATGTAAAAAATAAAAATATGTAAATAGTAAATATTTACACAAATAATTTTTCATACACCAAATAACTTGCACAACAATAATTAATATACAATTAACAACCTGTAAGTGTCACATGCAATTTGGTAAGTACTTACCTCCAAGATGGTATATTTGTCGCGCACGGCAATGACCCTCAGTGTTTAGCTGACCTGCCAGTGAACTCGTCGACTTGAGGACAGCGCGGCGACCTGTGTGGCTTATTAGAACGTGCTATGGCTGGCGGTATTCGAGTCGAGATCGAGACGACTACTCGCCGCGAGCCTTCCGATGCCACTCGCTATGTAATCCTGCCTGCAGCGCGATAGCGCACTCGCCGACTAGCCTAGCTATGGATATCGTGTGGCCGCCAATATTACTTGTCACCTTTTTTACGCGACCTGGAGTCGTATTTTTGAACCGCTCGAAAGCTAATGCGCACACGAAAGGCGAAAGCGCAACTTTCGCATGCGAATTCCATACAAATTGGCATTCGAAAGCTGCTCTTCCGCATGCGAATTCGATTCGAGCGGTTCAAAAATACGGCTCCTGATACATGATAACTTGACACCAGAAACAAACCAGATGTTCCAGTTAATGTTACGGAAGATAACACTTTGGCTCCAAATACAATTTTGGATGATAAAACCAAAATGTCAATTTTTCTTGTACATAGCATTTAAATTCTCTTCTATTTTGAAATTCATAAGAAATGTTTGAAATGATCGCCGTTTTTCCGTTGGTTGTGCTGCACATACACTGACCTAATAGACGTCAGTGTGCACATACAAAAAAATAAGATTGAGCGCAAAATTAATGCCTAAATGATCCCAGAGACCTCGGCTTACTTTAGGCTGGTACAACATACCTATACCTAGGCTAAGTATCAATTATAATAGTCTAATTAGCTATTAATTATCATTCACATAACTTAATTTACCTTACAAAGTTAGTTTAGTTTGGTTTTAAAGTAGATACTTTTGAATTAAATCTTCTATCACTTTGTGTTCAAAGAAAAAGACCCAATTGTGTACACGATTAAGTTTTAGTATAAAATACCTTAATTATAAGAAAAAGAAATTGGACTACGCATTCGAACATAGTGTCTTTGATTGATTGTCAATTGCCAGACCAGCCCGAATCCTCCTACCGGCCGACCCGCTACTCGCGCCCTTGCTCGAGCCTTATCACCAATTATTCCACCGACCTTCTCCCTCGCACTACCGCCGATGCTAATATATTCCTCTCCGTCACGCATCACATGTTGTCACAAAGGCCGAATATCACGAACAAGCTGAATAACACCATGGCCCTGATCCTGAGCGCAGGGGGATCCAGCACTTCCTGCACATTACTGGTTACTGGCCCTAATTAGAGAAACACTTTTGCACTTGATATTACACTTTATTCTTCCATCTTTTGAGACCATTTGAGACTTGGCTACTGCTTGAATTATATCCATGATGCCGTACCCCCTCCTTATTGCAACAAACCGCTTGCTTGTTTGCATATTTACCTCGGACATTGGATCCATGACAACTTATACAGCGACATCTCATGACATTTTATCCCAACAAAGTATGCACATGCGTCTTGTACATACCGCCCACCAAGGACAAAGTGCCATTTGTCCTTAAAAAGCTGTTTAAAACCTTTGAACAAACGTGGCCAACATGGCAATGTACAAAACTGCATAGCAAAATTAACATTATAAAAACAATAATTTATCAAAAACCAAAACCATTAGATAAAACTACAACCTAAAGTATTCCTGCCACTATCGGCGCCATAAGTCCTGCAACATCCGTTGCACATAGTTATATTGCTACCTACTGTGAAGCTGTTTGTTGCAATACAATACCTATTTTGTTTTTGGGAGTATGCCCGTGCATCACCCCCTCCTTGCAACAAACCGCTTGCTTGTTTGCATATTTACCTCGGACATTGGATCCATGACAGCTATTGAGCGACTCGTGATGAAAATATGAATATACTACATACATAATAATATTCCTTGGCTTTCGCCACTTCGATGGGCTGATCCAGAGCACCAATCAAAGAAACCTTGGTCATTTTTTTAACTGTGAAACCACTAACACATATCCTTGGTGTTTATACCTACACCACACCATCACGAGACTCAGTAGCCGTCCTACCACTGGAACCTTTATTCCATTGCGCAAGCCTTGTTTTATGTTAAACAATAATTCCAAAATTACAATTATAAAAAATACACCCTAAATCCAAAATAAACAAATAGAAAAAATATTAGAGTTTTTTAAGTCCAAAAAGTTCCTTTTCCCACGAAGTTATAACCTCCTTTAAATAAAATAAAAAAAAAAAAAAACCGCTCACAAAAACTCTCAAATACGTCACGTGTACGTCACTGTCACCGTTTGTAAACAACTCCAAAAAATTCCGAAAAAATCTTTAATATTCCTTCCCTGCCGCACACAAGTTCAGGGTCCTGGACCTGCGCGCTCCGCACGCTCAGCTGCCTGGCTGACGGCTCCACTCCCGGCTCCGTCTGCAGCTTCCTCAGCACCAGCTCCCCAGCTGATACTGCAACCGCTTCTTGTTGCAGCCACCACTGGCTACACCCACCACGGTTGTACCGCAACCGATTCCTGTGCAGCCACCACTGGCCACACCCACCACGGTTGTGGCAGTCCACTGCCCGCCGTGGTAAAATTTCCTGCACCATAGGGTGCCCTGGCACGACCCACAAGGGTCATCCGAATCGAAGGACCATGAATAACACCATGGCCCTGATCCTGAGCGCAGGGGGATCCAGCACTTCCTGCCTATTGCTGGTTACTGGCCCTAATTAGAGAAACACTTTTGCACTTGATATTACACTTTATTCTTCCATCTTTTGAGACCATTTGAGACTTACAATATCGAATTCATCCCTACCTTATATCCTAATCAGAACAAATCTCACCATCGCTTTGTAATATTTCTGACAACTTATACAGCGACATCTCATGACATTTTATCCCAACAAAGTATGCACATGCGTCTTGTACATACCGCCCACCAAGGACAAAGTGCCATTTATCCTTTAAAACCTGTTTAAAACCTTTGAACAAACCTGGCCAACATGGCAATGTACAAAACTGCATAGCAAAATTAACATTCAAACTTATAAAAACAATTATTTATCAAAAACCGAAACCATTATATAAAACTACAATCTGAAATATTCCTGCCACTGTATGTTAAAGTCTCAATAATCTCAAAGTCTCAATAGTCTCAAGTCTCAAATGGTCTCAAAAGATGGAAGAATAAAGTGTAATATCAAGTGCAAAAGTGTTTCTCTAATTAGGGCCAGTAACCAGTAATAGGCAGGAAGTGCTGGATCCCCCTGCGCTCAGGATCAGGGCCATGGTGTTATTCAAGTGCGAAGTTAGCTCCGTAATCACTTAAATGCCTCCATACCAAAACTCTCCAGCAAAGTCCAAAACGCCATGACTTCATGCCAAAACTTTTTTTTTCTAAGTACACTTGCGTTTAGTTTCAACCATTTGCATTTGTGTTGACCTAGCACTGGGGTACGTTCACGGGCGTTTGGTTAGCGCAAGATTAGGGGAACTTTTCACTATGACAGTTGATAAAACCGCGTTTTGAAGCGCCTGTCAGGGGAAATTTCATCCTGACAGGTGCAAGTGCGTGCATGAACGGGGGGTTTACGCGAGCTGTCAGATTAAAAGTCGCTCTAACGGTTTCCCCTAGGTGCATGCGTGAACGCACTCCATAAGCTGTACGCCATAGATTTTTTATTTATATGTATTTCCTTGCATTAATTTGAGAAAAGCACTTTGTAAGCCTCGGCGGAAATAGCAATTGCCTGACTCGAATTATTGAAGTAACAATGTACTATAGATGCAACGTTCATGTTGGTATCAGGTAGATATATTATGTATAAGAATATGAGATGGGTATTTCACTTCCTTACTTGAGATATGCCTGCCAATCAAAATATTCCCACGAAGTGCAGGGCTACCATGTTGTATTGTTTCGTAAAGCCTTTTTTGGAAACATTAATTCAACAATTTATTCATCTTTACAGAATTCACGTCCTATAAATATATACCTAACCGATAGGTATGCAAAATTACAGAGATTTTTCATTTCTCATACTCGGAAAGTAGTGTTGTTTTGATCTGACTATTGGGTGGAAGATGCTGCTTTCCTTTCACAGGGAAGGAATAACTCATACAAATTTCATCCCCACCCTAGGGCGGGAATGAACTTTAAAAATAGGACTGCTTGAATTGCTGTCAGCTGTGAAGACTTTTTTCATATTAAAAAAAAAAACTTTATGAAATGTCGTGACTTTTTAACCAGCTAGTGTCACTGGCCAGTGTGAATTTAGCGCAAACTTGCGATGCGAGTGCCGCGACAAAATTAAAAAATAATAATTAAAAAGTCAACACAAATTGGCGGGATAGTAAAATCTGTTCTTTTTAATTTCAATAATTGTACCAATATGACTATTAATTTTAAATAGGTACCTACTTTATTAACAATAAATACTTAGTTTGTATTAACAACTAGTTTTATTTTCCTCATATTCTAAATGAAAAGTAGAGTCATTGCCACGGGTAGAAGAATCAATTCCTCTCGGACTATAGCCGCCCTCGCTGCGCTCGGGCGTCTAACTACCTCGGGAATTGATTCTCTTCCACCCTAGTCTATGAATCTACTATTTCCTATGTCAAGAAACATTTAACACACAAGAAGCTCTGTGCTTCGAAAGGTATGATGTGATGACTCCTCACCTCAAAGAGATCTTCTCAGTTTGTTATACTTTCACGAGACAAAATCTTATTTATACTGCTATTAAAAAAAAATTGTACCAATTTTATCTGATATAAAATTATCTATTATTAAATTAATTAAAGGATACATGACATCTACTTATTATAAGTATTAGCGGGCGGAGAATAAATCATGCTCATTACATGCCGAAAGTTGTTCAATTTATTCATCAAAATTTTATATTATTTAAAACCAATTATAATTTGTCCAAAACATTATAAACAGTATACTAATAAAATTTATTTGAATGTAGTATAAAAAGTTAGGGTAAGTGATAAATAAATCGACCCTTGCTACCTTGCTAGATGTGATGCGTTGATGTATTTTATATGGAGAATTGGAGAGATAAAAGAGTGCAAAGGATATTGACATAACATATATATTTTATTACATTTTATTTATGGCAAAAATTTAAGGCTGACATCTGGGCATAAAACTGAATAACTTTCACATACAAATAAAGAAATAAGAAAAAAACCATAAACACTGGTCGTAGAGACTCGATCTGACACACATTATTCCGACTTATATGTATTGAAGAAAGTTGTTCAGATTGGATCAAATATAGACAACCTTAAAATATTGCATTTGATTCAAAATATCGAATTACATACTACCTAAATACCTACATACAATCTTAAATACTATAAATGTACATGCCTAAATGCATACGCAATTAGCTAGCTACAAACAACAAATCCTTGGGATATGTCCCTTGGGAACGATTAATTAAAAATATTATTATTCAATTTGTTTTGGTAGAAAGAAAGAAAGAAAGAAAGAAAAGCCATTTATTCGGTACCTACCATAGATGTTACAAAAACACAGCAAAAACTACAAGACTACATCCATCATCATCATCGTCAGGGAAAGTAGAGTCTGTTCGAAAAGAGAACAGGCATAGAATCGGAGGGCGTACATTTGTATTAACTATCCCACGGCTGGTTGCGTGGCGTTTATGCCTAGGTCTTTGACCTAAAACCTCCAAAATTTAATGTAGAAGGTTACTGTTAAAGATTTGGGCATAATCCTCACACGACCAAGCGACAGTTAATTAAATACAAATGCGCGCCCTCAAATTCCATGCCTGTTCTCTTTTCGAACAGACTCTACGACTAGTATTACGACTAGTATAAAGTATAGCACTATTCTTATTTATTTGTAGGAATCGCAATGTCAAAATTAATAGTACATTGTTGTCGAGGCATGGAAAACCAGCAATTGACTGACGAGTAGGGATTGAAGTCCGAGCCGCAGGCGAGGACTTCAATAATACGAGTCAGGCAATTGCTATTTCCGCCGAGGCTTACATAGTGCTTTTCTCAAATTAATGCAAGGAAATACATAAATAAAAAATCTATGGCGTACAGCCTCAGTGCTTGGTCAACACAAATGCAAATGGTTGAAACTAAACGCAAGTGTACTTAGAAAAAAAAAGTTTTGGCATGAAGTCATGGCGTTTTGGACTTTGCTGGAGAGTTTTGGCATGGAGGAATGGCGTTTTGTACTTTGCTGGAGAGTTTTGGCATGGAGGAATGGCGTTTTGTACTTTGACGGAGCGCTTTGTTCGAAATTTGAAAAAGACGAGTTCTATGAAAACTTTTATTTGAGAAACCGTAAATGTCAAAGTTTGCGTATTGATTTTGCATAAGGAATAAGACTATTTTCATGCATGTTTGAGAAAATGACAATTAAATTTTAGTTTGAAAATGATATTCATTGATACTGTCTAGAACGTACCTACAGTCTCTTTTGATATTTAATTATATTAAATTTATTCCCAGTTTATAACGGACTGATGAAATTTATATTATAAATAACCATAAACTACTAGACTAATTAAACTTAAGTGAGACATGAAAAATTAAAGTAAAACACGGTCGTACTCACTTTGGAAAAAAAATTAAAGTGAGTACGACCGTGTTTTACTTTAATATAAACTACTACATAAAAGTAAATTTCGTCCAGCACTGTCGTGCCATCGAGGCAGGGTTCCCGGGATACTGGCACAGCGTTGCCTCGTTGCACTGTTAGGCTGACTTTTTGTGCAAAATAGCTGCTAGTCCTTGAGTCACCTGTTGCCTCTATGAGACGTGCGAAGAATTCTTAAAAAAAAGATGTTGCCTCTGGGCCCCACGGACCCAGGGTCTCAGCAGGAAGAAGTAGGACCCACCAAGACCCGAAAGTGTGTTTTTTAGATTTGATTGTAATTATTAAAACTGGGAATATTATAAATTGGGAATAAATTTAATATTTCAAAAGAGACTGTACGTACGTCCTAGACAGTATCAATGAATATTTTGTGTTGTTTTTCCTTAATGTGTATGTCCTCTATTTATTTATTGTGTACTATAAATTGGTAAATAAATAAATAATAATAAATAAATTATGGCATTTGGGTCAGCAATGCGCGCGTTACTGGAGGTGCGGTTGATACTCAACTTGAGTATGTAGTAGTCGAGGAACTCCACAGAGGGATTGTCAGGCGGGCGCTCGAGCTCCAGCAGTTGCACGGTATTGTTCGCGGGCGCAGCGAGCAGCCACACGCCCGGCACGTACAGCGTCACCTGCGGACCGCGGCCCGGCCAGTACCGGCCCAGGTTGTGGCCGTTCACCCACACGTAACCCTAAGGGAAGCATCATGAATTAGTTGAGTTCATTGGTTTGCTCTTGACTCCAGAGAAGGTCAGGGATGACAGGGACAGAGTCGACGATTGGAGCGTACTCACCCAGAAGATACCTATTATGGCTCTGGCACTATCACGCACCGACAAAATACATCAAGCTGTTTGTCGCCGGACTCCGATGAGAGGGTGGTCGTGAGTGAGACAGACAGTATCTTGCGGAGTCTACCATAGTTTCATTGGGATCATTCACCCGGACTTATTCACAGGCACTGGCAAGCATGTGTTGCCGTTGCTCGGGCGAGGCGGACCAGATCCCATCCCACGCCAAAATTAGTTATAATTAAGCAAAGCAAATATAAATATTATTAGAAGAGTATTTAATTCAGTTATTTTTTTTCCTTTCATAAAAAAGTTCAGATAAGGTCTTGAATCGCCTACTGCTATTCTAATATTAATATAACATCATTAGAAAATTTTATTAAATTGTTACCTACCTTTCCCCATCCAGTGGGATCTAGATAAGTGTCCTTTGGCTTCTGCCCTTCTGGTAATGTTAAACTGCCCTTGTAGAACGTTGGACCAAACTTTGTGGAATGCTGATAAGGTTCCACTACTTCCGGATTTTCAAGTGGAAAACCGGTGATACTCCATTTACCATCCAGAACGTTGTTATGGAATTTTACTTGGCTCAAAATGCCCTGGAAATAAATAATGACATTATTTTGATATAAAATAAAACTAAAAGTTATTTCAGGGTCTACAAAGTGACCTAGCAATAAGCTACCATTTAAGCTACGTAAGTACGACTTTTCATAAAGTCTATCGGTTTCAGTCACAATACACATCGTACTTCGCATCATGATAATTATGTCAAAAAGTATTAATACAAATTGACTTACGATTTACAATATATCTGCTACAACCACGTCATAGATATGTCAGCGTAAAATTGTAACAACTGTTAAGTTACAAACTTACTCGTCAGTTTATAAACTATCGGTAGGTTAGGTTAGTTTATAAATTCTCTAAGATAGATTATAATCTGACGGTTTATGCAATATAACGGTAACATTATCTCTACTTCAATCATCCCCAGCTGCTTAGGTAAAATTCGCAGCTGAAGGCTGATTGCAAATGATAGTAGGCTTGCAAGCTTAGTGCGAAATGTATATCTATTACACCTACTAGGAAACCTTGCCTACCTTAAAATCGTGCAGTTTTGGTCCAAAATTGACTCGTCCCTGATTCTCTACAAGCAGCGATAGAACATTTCTAGTAAGAGTTGAATGTAAGGTAAGGTGTATCGTTTGGTCATTCTGTCAATAATACCTTTCAGTTCCTGGAAACAAATTATTATTACAAGTTAAAATTTATAAGAAAAAAAAAAGAAATTTGAGCGTTTATTTTATTCCGTAACACAAGTGGTTGTTTGTGAAAAAATAAAACTGCATAATATGTTACACACGCCATTGAGGTATACGTAGATACGATCACGTGGGCCCGTGATCTCCAGCATTCCCTGCAGGGTCTCGTTGAGCGTGGTCTCGTACAGCACCAGGCCGGCGCGCTGCTTCAGCTTCTCGAAGGTCGGCAGAGTAGGCCCAATGACGTCATCGTACTTCCTGGCCAGCTTCGAACGACCTTCCTTCGACAATAAGTTTATTTGGAGACCCAGTTGTATCTTCCCATATGCTCCTTTTGGGGACGGCTTTGGTAAACTCGTGTTTTTCAAACTGTGATTATACTGAAAAATATCTGAACATTTTCATTAAACTATCTAACGTAAATACATCAATTGTTGTTGATAATTATCTCGTGTAATAGTTACCGTTTCCATGAGTTCTCTGATCGCGTAGTATTTAGGCGTAGGGTCGCCGGCCTCAGTCAAAGGAGCGTCATAGTCGTACGATGTTAAATCAGGTGCGTAGAAATTTGCTCCAACAATACTCGCTCCTGTGAAAAAAAAAAACTTTCAGAGTGAATAGATACTTTAAGAACGCTGATAAACTTATGGAGAAGCAGAGAAACACTTACCAGAAGTGAATTCAAAGTTGGATCCGCCGTGGAAGACGTACATGTTGATATTGATTCTGTTGTCGATCATGTCCCGCAGCGATTGGACGACTCTGTCCTTGTTGACCTCGTGCAGGGACTCGCCCCAGCGGGTGAGCCAGCCCATGTAGAACTCCGAGTTCATCAGGGGGCCGTGAGGAAGTACTTGTCGCAGCGGTCGAAAAACTACCCTTATGTCATGACCTGAAGCAGATTAGGAAATTAGTAGGTACAGTCAACCAAGGAGTTAGGGGTACCCTATCTGAGATCTGGTAAGGTCGATGAAGTTTTCTCAACTGTTTATTTATATTTTTAGCTAAGATTCCATGTGTTTGTAGAATTTATTAATCTGCACAATTTTACTTAAGGAGGGAAGTACTCTAAATCGGGCTAAACACGGTCCGGCATTTGACTTTGTTAGTATAGTTAATAGTTGAATTTTCAATAAATCTATATATGGTTAGCTTCTCTAAAATATGGAGAACAACTAGATTCATAGATAAAATCTAAAAATACTATGATTACACCAGGAAATCATCAGAAATATCATGAAAAACTGGCGTCTCAATGCCGAATTTGAACAACTGTGACATTTCTATGAGCTTAGAAACAGCAAATGTTATATCGAAATCACCGTATAATTATGAAGAACATCATAATCAACTCTGTTTTTCAATACTTTCTGTATACATTGAGATATATGAAAAAATATATGAAATTGGCTTGAAACAGCCCCATGCTAAAAAAGGACAGAGCGCGCATTCTGTCATTGGTTTGAAAGGGACAGTTGCCGCGAGCACATAGACCCTTAAGCAACCCGAGAAAAGTTCATCTGTTCAGAGCGGCCTTAGTACCCTAACTCCTTGGCTATCGCTGGACCTGCTTGATCAGGTTATGTCCTTGATTTGTAGCCTTTATTGAAACTTATTAAAATTGTACATTCAGCATAATTGTTTTAATTTAAATTTCAAATTCTCAATAAAGTCCGCGCGAACGAAATCACCGACACCAGTTAGGTAGTTTATTATAGTACATTACGATACAAGTGCGGTGCGTTGATAGTTACAGCCGAGGCGATATTGCTAGCCCGAGCCGTAGGCGAGGGCTACAAGAAAGCAGAAGCTGTAATTATCAAACCGCACGTATGTCGTACGACGTTTTATAACATATTTGCGAGGAAATAGCTAAAAAATTAAAACAATACAGCGAAAAGAAAAAAAGCGAGGAATAATTTTTACTCGTTCACAAATTAGCGATGCGCGCGCATCCACAGGGGTACGTTCAGTCGACCCAGTTCGATATTTATACCGATCGAATCTTATACTAGTGGGACGCACTGGAGTGCGTTCACGCATGCACCTAGGGGAAACCGTTAGAGCGACTTTTAATCTGACAGCTCGCGTAAACCCCCGTTCATGCACGCACTTGCACCTGTCAGGATGAAATTTCCCCTGACAGGCGCTTCAAAACGGGGCTTTATCAACTGTCAAAGTGAAAAGTTCCCCTAAGTTTGCGCTAACCGTGCGCCCGTGAACGTACCCCTGAACGTGCACCTTAGCTGCTGTCAGATAAAACCTCACTTCCGGTGCGCCTCTGAACGGGCCGGATAAAAATTAACCTAGTCGAAATTTCGTCTGCCAGGAGTCTCTGAACGGGCAATATAATTTTTAACCAGGTTAAATTTCGATCGATCGAGCGTTTCTGAACGTACCCCAGATTACCTAGTATATATCGCGCAGCGCTTTTTTTTAAAGGCAAAGCACAAAAAACCAGCCAGTATTACTATTAACTAAATTTTTTATTTTTTATTTTGTTACAGATAGGTAAATGGTTGTAATTTATTGTAAAAATTAATTAAATCAAAGAATTAAATGTTTATTTTATTATACTTTATCTCCCAAAGTAATTTTATTTATAAAATGTTGACCACTTTTCTGCCATAAAAACTCTTTGCTAAGATTTAAAAAAGTACCGTTCGATAAACCGTGCGTTTTACCTAATTAAAAAAAAAACTCGTGTGTTTTACAGCACTCGTGCATTTTACATTACGATTACGCTCAAGTACGTAATAAGATACAATACAATATTGAAATTGGTGTAGTAAGAGACCCTTTACGAGCAAATGTGTTATAAAAATTTTAATATCTTCCAAGACATACCTACTCTGAAATCGACGGTGGGCAGCGCGCCCGGGACCATGCCACGATGGATAAAGCCGGAATAAAAACCGTCGGTGGTGTAGAGCAGGGCCTTGTGGTTCACATGGGACTGGATGATGTCCCGGATGTGCTCCTTATAGGTCATGTCATTGCCGTAGCTGCCGTACTCATTCTCTACCTGAAACACCGAGAACATTTTTATTGAAATTGTCCGCGGATCGAATTAATACAGAACTGATTTTTATTTTTGTACCGTAAAATTTAGTAAAATCTGTGCAAAGTGGAATTCCAAACAACATCTTATGATACGTGCCCATATTTTTTACATTTCAGATTAGATTGAGATCAGTCGATCAAAAAAACGAAGACGTTAAAATAAACCGTTGTTCACCTGAACTAATATGATTGGTCCACCGTTCTCGTAAAGAAGAGGGGTCATATAGCCGAACAGTTTGGCAAACCAGAGGCAGGTTTCTTCAATGAAATCTATAAGAACAAGAGATAAGCATAATTAATAATAAACAAAATGTTTGCATTCGTAGATCCATCGATGGGCGCTTACTTTTCTGTAAAATTCAAATGATACCTAACAGAACTTGTGTTTAATGCACTAAAGTTTTTTTTTTTAAATAATATACAAGTAATAATAATTTACCTTTATCAGTTGTACGTAGTCTTATATGAGGATATTTATGAAGAAGCCAGTATGGAAGTCCACCCTGAAAACAAAAGTATGAATTGCACTTCGAACTTGTGTAGAGTCACAGAGTAACTAATGTACTAGTAGTTAAAACATAGGATAGGAAGGTATATTTATTTGATGGATAGTAGTAAAGGGTCATCTTGATGATATTGCACTTTAATGTTTCAGGAAGAATATGCAGGAGAAATTTTGAATACCATGCGTCCCACAGTGGACTGTTATTCTCAAAGTTGTGTAGGTAGGTGCATACCAAATCTTTCTCAGCGCAAATTTAGGGACCTAGCCGCAGCAGCACCAGCAACCCCTCCTCAGCCACGACGCGAACAAACTGCGCCACGTCGTGGTCGCCAGAGAACCGGTGCTGCTGCTCCATTCTACGTACCAGCTCTACGTACAAGCTCCACGTACCTACTAGCTCCATTTTACGTACCAAATCCCTTTCGGCGCAGATATAGGGACCTGGCCGCAGCAGCACCAGCAGCCCCTCCTCAGCCGCGACGCGAACAAACTGCGCCACGTCGTGGTCGCCAGAGAACCGGTACTGCCGCTCCTCCGGCTCATGGAAACTCCATTCTACGTACCTAAACAAATGATCAAATTTTACATGATGAGAAGGGTTCAATATGACTAATATTTTTTTCTATTATTTATATATTTTTGCTTCCATGCTGGACTGGGAGCGTAGAATGTTCTACCTGCCCTTTCTCCCGGGTATGCTGTAGAAGTAGAATAGAAGTCAACAAAAGGGATTCGAGGTTTAAGTACAGTGTATTTAGGCCTGACTGACTACCTGTTACACATTTCAATCTAAAATTGGCGTTGGAGGCGTTTTACGCTCTGCCTACCCCGTAAGCGTAAGGGATAAAGGCGTGACTTTATGTAAGTATACTTTAGAGTAAACAAAAATGAGGAAAATTATATTAAGTAATTAAAATATAGCGAATAACAATATTAATAAAGGAGCTGGCCCCTGTCTCGCGTGCGTTTGTATGTGCCCAAAATATCGTCGCGGGACTTTGTCATACTCCTATAGGAGTATTTAAAAAAGGGCACGTGGTCCAGATCACGGTCGTTTGGTCGCCATGACGACGTCATGATTTTTTTGTATGTATTTTTTTTTGTGTATTATCATTGTTATTGCTTTTGTTTCTGTTATTGTTATTACTTTGCACACGTTATCAATAAAGTGTGCTATTCTTTCCACAATCACGAAATACTTCAACAAAAGAAGTATTTGATAACGCTTGCGCTGTGCGCACTTTTAATGACTAGGTTATCTTAGAGTATTTATTTTATTACGTAGTTAGTTATTAAAGTTAATGTCTTTACAAATACTTTACAATACTTCTTTAGTTGAAGCGCGTTTTCGCGCTTAATTAATACGTTATCCTTATCAGCTAATGCTCAAACTGGCTGGACACTTGCATATCAGTCCATACCTGATATTTTCTATCATGAGGGAACAGAAAGGGACGGTGAGAATATGTTCTCACCGAATTGTCCTCATTTTCGGTTTTCGCAGTCCCGAGGAAACCGACATACTTACGTGGATACAGAGTTGAACCCTGCCGCCTTCAGTTTGCGCAGTCGGTCGCGCCAGTACTTCGCCGGAGTTCGGAAGTAATGTACGGATCCAGATAATATCTGGAACGGCTTGCCGTCAACGTAGAACTCGTCTTGCACAATCACGATGCTGCGCTTACTCTCAAGCTGAAAATTATTTAAGTTCTTTTGTAGCGTGTTTAAGGCTCGTATTTATAAAGCGATCTCAAGATTGAGAACAATATTAAGTATGGATTTGACAGCCCGTTTTGTACTGAAATGACATTTCAGATACGAATTCAATCTAACTGTCACTCTTGATAGCTGATTATAAATACGGGCCTAAAAGTCTTTATCGAAAACAGGGAAAAATAACTCCTACGTCGAGAATACTCGTAGTTGATCTATTAGCTAAAATATCATAACATAACCATCACTTCACTACATAGTATAAAACAAAGTCGCTTCCCGCTGTCTGTATGTCTGTCTGTATGTATGTATGCTTAGATCTTTAAAACTACTTGACGGATTTAGATGCGGTTTTTTTTAATAGATTGAGTATTTCAAGAGGAAGGTTTATATGTATAACACATGCATAATATAGTAGAGAAACACTGATAATTTTAGAGGTTTCTAATGCTATGTCGTAAATAAATTCTTTTATTTGCGCTTACATTGCAAACGCTGGCTAAACCCTACGAGATAGATCAAAATAATGTACTACAATATTGTACACCTTCATAAGGTCAACAAAAAAGTCCGCGATGGTATATGTCTATCTCTTAGAGATAACTCATAATAACCATTTTTATTCTTTACTTTTTACGAAAATTAATGCCTTATTTACGAAGCGATTTTAACAATTTACAACATTAATCCTTATCCAAATAAACACATTTGGAAGCTAATACATTAAATGTCGATTATAATTGTTCTTCACACTATATAATTTCGATCAATACTTTAGAAGATATCAAACGTATAAACTTACGCGAAATCAAAAAAAATGACGCGCGGGGCGCGGGCGCGGGCCGCGCGGCCGGCTGATCGGCGCTCTCGCCCGCCGCCCGCACTGATGACTGGATTTATCGAGTTTCATAGAAATAAATCGCTGTCGTTGATAGTGGTCGTTACTGAAACCATGTCAGAGGCCTATAGCTGTGCTACTAGGCGGTTTGAAAACTCTACACCAGGGTTTATCGGGTCGTTGTTCGACTCGAAAATCCACTCGCTAAGAAGATAGGAAAAACAACAAAAAAAAACGGTCAAGTGCGAGTTGGACTCGCTCACCAAGGCTTCCGTACCAACTTGGGGGTATTTAAAGCGAATAGAACCCTTCCTCGACTACCTACCGAGACATTTTTCACACAAAACTATAAACTGGAGTAAAGAACAAACTAAACTTTGCTGTTGTCCCCATACTAAATATAGGGAGAGGACTGCGTTAATAAGTTTGTAATGATAAAAAACCTTTTTTTTTCGAGATGTATGAACAAATTTACAGTTTTAGGAATTTTTCCTTTAATTAGGCTATTAGACACAGCTTCTTACTAAATTTCATGATTGTATGCTAATGGGAAGTTCCCTACAGGTTTTTGAATCTTGAGAGAGCAAAACCTATAGGGTACTTCCCGGTGACCTAGGATCTTGAAATTTGGCAAGAAGCAATGTCCCTTAGCACATCAAAAGAATAAATCTTAAAACTATATTTTTTTGGTTAGATCACAATAAAGCATTCTTTTAGTTTTCGATTCCCTTGCAAATTATCAAACAAACGTTCATATCTTTTGATTGCGCAGACTTACAAGTATGATTCTTTTACAGCTTCAAGGGTTTATCGGGTCGTTGTTCGACTCGAAAATCCACTCGCTAAGTCAGCCGCACTGTGTGTTCATGCGTGTGTGATTTTCTTGCTTGAAAACGTTGTAGAAGACAAACTATAACCCTAATAGGTATAATAAATTAACTGACAGAGTATATCAATGCAAACAGTAGGTTATTTTAACACATAGAATATTTTTTCCTAAAAATGTGTATAGGGTGTCTAAATGATAAATGAAAATATCTCTGGTATCGTACAATTTCGGGTTATTGATAAAATTTTACCCGTGCGAAGCCGGGGCGGGCCGCTAGTTTGCTATAAAATTAAGCTATTGGCCTCGATTCACGCCGTCCAGTTACTAATTCTAATTCTTAGTAGCGCTGTCACTTTCTTATATTTGACATAAGAACAGGATAGCAAATAAACATATGACATTGACATTCCTAATCTGACATAAGACTGCTTAAATTACGTAAAATTAGTGAGCACGCTCTACGGTCATTTTTTATTTAAAGCGCCGTACGTCAAATTAGGAATGTCAAAGTCACGTGTTTGTCTGCTATCCTGTTCTTATGTCAAATTTAAGAAAGTGACAGCGCTACTAAGAATTAGAATTAGTAATAGTGCGTCCTGAATTAGCACCATTGTATGATAATTTAATTTACAATTAAATTATCATACATAAAATATAATTTAATTTAGTTAAAGTTCAAATATACATAGATTGTTTATAATTATTACACTTATCTTAATCTTTTAAGCAGTTAACCAAAAATAAACTAACATGGGTAATGTAGGTATAAATATGATTAATTGAGTAATTAAACAGCCATCTGGCAAAGGGTTGGATAACATTTTTTTTTATCTTAATGATAGATTAATTTAAAAATTATGTTATTGAATCCATGAATCCATTGAATTGTTCTTCCTTGCTGGACTGGGAGTGATAGAAAAGCATAGAATGTGCCAGCTGCATATCCTCCCGGGCATGCTGTAAAAACCAGCTAAGGGAATCGAGGGTACTAATGTATTGCAATTTAGACGATGGGCTGACAACCTGTCACTATAGCAATACACACTACGAATACACATGACCATCTGAAATAACCCTCAAAACTTGTCAGACGTGGCGGAATGATCTTTCGCTCGTTTTCGCTCTACCTACCCCATTAGGGATAAAGGCGTGATTTTATGTATGTATGTATGTATGTTATTGAATATGTAGATAATTGGGTGAAGCACTTTGAAAACCTAGAAACCCAATTACTTTAAACCTATGAAATTGGACAAAAAAAATTGAATAGGTTTGATAATTAAATCTTGGCTTTTTAGTGGTCACCTGTCATTTTTAAAACCTGAGAAAATAAAATAGCATGGCAATCATTTGAATCAAGATTCAAGCATCGAATCTTTCACCGAATCGATAGCAATTATCATTATTTATACCTACAAAACATTCCTAGTTGTTATCTTATCGTTTTACAACTTGTAAGTGAGGAGTTGATTAGGTACCTACTTCGTTTGTCCCCAGTGCTTGAGATGGGCTAGGTACTTTTATCGCAAGAGGCATGGTGTCGGCCGGCCAGCTCTCCACGGTCGGTCGCAAGGGTGCCACCCCCACACCACAGACACACCCAGATGTTGACTACTCACTGTTTGTCCCCAGTGCTTGGGATGGGCTAGGTACTTTTATCGCAAGAGGCATGGTGTCGGCCGGCCAGCTCTCCACGGTCGGTCGCAAGGGTGCCACCCCCACACCACAGACACACCCAGATGCTGACTACTCACTGTTTGTCCCCAGTGCTTGGGATGGGCCAGGTACTTGTATCGCAAGGGGCACAGTGTCGGCCGGCCAACCCTCCACGGACAGGTCGCGAGGGTGCCACCCCCACAGACACACACAGATGCTGATTACTTACTTCGTTAGCCCCCAGTGCTTGTGATGGGCCGGGTACTTGTATCGCAAGGGGCACGCTGTCGGCTGGCCAGCCCTCCACGGTCAAGTCGCGAGGGTGACACAGACACACCCAAAACGCCAGCAGCAGCAAACGAGACATGGTCTGAAAAGAGGACATAATTATCAAACCTGATTGCCTCGACAAAACAAATCCTCCTAATCCTGA